>WYDF02060040.1:0-11794 GCA_009867245.2 Adranes taylori
GCTCTTTGGCCCGAACAATGGATGGAAGATGGTCAAAGCGTAAACCGAGGCAGACCACCAACAAGATGGACGGACGATATTAAGAGAATCCGGGGAAACTGGATACAGGACTCAGAAGACCGAAAGCGGTGGCAGGCACTAAGGGAGGCCTATTTCCAGCAGTGGACGCGAACGGCTGTTTGATGATGATGATGATGATGATGATGAATGCGTTTATACCTAATTTAAAGAGGGATTAATAAGGAATATGGCACCAAATAAATGTAAAATGACAAACTCTCACTAAAAGCAAGGTATTTAAAATTTTAATAGTTTTAAATTTTTACTCATAATGCTATCCTAAATTTATAATGTTATAATAAATTAAAATTTTCCAATGATAAAATAGTGTTCTATACTTTAGCAGCAAGAAATGCTCTCAAAGTAATCCTTATTTGCTCTTCTCATTTAACTATATGTATTTAAATTTATTTAGTTTCTGAAACAATGGTAGTTATCTCCCTGAAACATGTCAAACATGCACGGTTTTTTCTTTTATAAAAGCAAGATCGTGGTTTTGCTATTATTTTCTTTGTGTAAGCACCGCTTTCTTTCTTTTGCAACATAAATATTGCTCATGCATAATATTCAAACAGGGGATGGAAAGAAATAGTTGCTATTATTATATGGACACATACCTACGTATATGGTTGTAGATAAACACACGTAGAATGCAATAACAATCCAGCATAACTAGGTTTATTGAATCATATATTTATAATACGTATCATGGCCCTAAGCGCGATTTTTAATTGACTGACAGTATCTTGTCGAAGCTAATTTTAATTCAGCAGATCATTAAGATGATCTATTACCATATTCCATTAGTAAAAGTAAAAAATAAATATTGATTTCTGTTATATTTTGTTCTTCTCTCCTGAGGTTGGTTATATCTGAAATAATTGCTGTCGCCGAAGTAATATCTAAATCTGGTCCTCATGGGAAACCTTGTAGAGCTATTCTTTTCCCGGAGTTGGTGGCTGTGGAATGTCGCCTCGTGCTGTTGGAGAGATCGTCAAACCAGGTGCTGATGGTGAATCTTTTGGTTGGGTTGGTGCTAGAATTGGCTTTGCAAACCCTAACACAAGACACGGTGTCGTGGGCGACGTAGCCTAATGGGCCTCTTTCTTTTTCACCGCGACCTTCTCGTTTACGCATCGAATACATGGTTATATAAGGGTGAGTTATAAACGTAAATGCGAGAAAAAGAAAAGTGAAGATGTGGGGAACAAAAGAGTCTGCAGATGCATAGGGTGCGTTGTGAATACTTAATTAATATTTAGTTTGCACTGCTTTTGAAACAGTTATTCTTCCCAAGGCTGCGAGAAGCACTCGCTGACCGAAAGATAGATATTGTGCTAGATTGCGTAAACCTGCTATAGACAAAATTTTTGGTGATGATACACTTGTGCATCATAAGTGGTGATAGTAGTAGCTCTTTGTGATCAAAATATTCTAAAGCATCGCATCGACATGCATGCTGCAAAAATCCGTAGAATTAACAACCAATGGGAGAAGGCTATCAATCGGTCGAAAATACAAACAGTGAGAATCATAACGGTTTATTAAAAATGAGTGGGTGAAAAGAATTCGTTGAGTCATAAAATTTCTCGGTTAAATTCATTTTAATAGATTTTCCCAAAAATATGAATTTTTGGTGTAATAAATACACACACCCATTTAAGAGCAAAGCTTCCGATTTTATTTAACAATATATATTTATATTATTTGTCAATTATTATTACCAAATTAATTTGTTAATTTAATGAATTGATGTACATTGGATTAATCAACCGATAACACCATTTTCTGCGCATTGTAGCTAGGGGTACGTAGTATGGAAAGTTACACAATAAATAGAGTTTTCGAATACTTGGTTTTAATTTGATTATGATTTGTATGAGATTTGTATGGATTGTATGAGTAAATTATAGTAATCATTAAATACGGTGGGTTTAGCATCATAAATAGGTGTCATGCGTAAGAAAACTGTGTTTTTTGTACATTTTCTAACCTATTATGTAATCTAGTGTGGTAATGCATTTGTTCGGCGACGATAACGTGAATGTAATGGACTGAGTGCACGAGTCGGCAGATTTACTTACTACTAAACGTCACATATATTACGTGTTGCGGATGGTCCTGAAGTGAAACAATTAAGATTTAAATGCTATTTAAAATAACAATTGGAAATTAAAAATCTTGCTTGGTTTCATTCATTAAGTTTCTTTTTTAATTGAAATCTTACACCTTAGTAGCAGGTATGAGAGGCAAGAAGAAGTTGTGTAGGGGTGCAAGGCTAAGGGCAAAAGGTTAGTGCACAAAATATTTATAGCATTAAACAAATGTATGTTTAGAAATATCTTTTTTAATTCACATTTATTTTCATTCCAATACTGTTTAAAATTACTAAACAATAAGAGTCTTGAATACAAATATTTAAGATTGTATCTGGGACAATAATATTTCTATTGAATACACACTATGATATAAATTTTTGATGAAATGGGAATGAAAATTTGATCAGTCTTTCTCCCTAAATCTGCTCCTGACGATAGCCCAAAAACTAATGTTTAAATGAATATTTGCAATTCACTATTTTAATATTGTAAAAGAATAAGCTCACTAGGGAACCTAAAATATGATGCACTTAACAATTGATGTCGTAATGGATTGGCTAATTCTTCACAGGATAACCAGCTCTTACGTCCTCTGAGGTTGAATTTCCCTGACTAGTCGGGAGTACGATGGAGATCAGCATAGAATCCAATGAGGTGTAATATGTCCAGACAACAGAAGCTTCCTAAAACTTACCCAGATGAGCACCAGTGCCCATATACGGATAAGTTTACAGGATGTGCATATAATTAAAAACCTCATACAACAAGATAATCATAATTTATTTAAAAATATGTGTATCAAAAGTTTAAAACCATATAAATAAATATAACTATTTCTTAAAAAATATCATAAAAGGTGAGATACTCTACAATGAGAATTAAATCTGTTCATGAATATATCACAGTAAAATAAGAACTTCCTAGTATTATAATCACCTAAATTGTCCAGCACTATTTTAACAATTTATTAGTTTGAAATAATTATTAAGTTAAATTCTTAGTTTGTGAAGTTATTATTCAAAGTTAAGTATGAAACAAATAAACAATATATCAGTAAGAAGTTATATCATCGGATAATAATTAATTAACTTCTCACAGCAATTTTGAAAAATCTTATTTGGACATAATACTAAGTTGAAAATTTATTAGTTTGAAAAGCTTTTAGTCAAGGCTAGATACCAAAAAATAAACAAAATATCTTTATCAGAGCATTGTAAGTACAGGTAATTATTCTTATATAAAACAATCTGAAGCAAGCCTATGTGTTATCCCGAATAATTCTATTGCTATTTTAAATAATCTTAGCAACTGCCCCCCGTATAAAATAACAGATTAAAATGGTTGCCGCATAACATGTACACAACAATAAATCGTAAAATAAGGAATTACTTACAACACATAACAATTTGGATCATCGTTATTTATCAATTATAACAGCACTTAAATGCTCTTAATAAAATCGGCAATATCAAGATCATAATACCTGAAGGGTAAATCGATGTATTAATTTTGGAGTATGTATGGCGGAGTCAAGCTGAACCCAGTCAAGACCCTTTACCAAACATATGTTTGTTCACTTTAAAAATTGTTTGCATACATCAGATGCAAAAATTCGCTTCCTAACGCATGCAAAAGTGCAAGGATAATATCACTTTAAATAATTAATTTAATCAAAACATCATCATTTGTTCCGCACCTGACTACCTAAGACTGACTGAATCCAACACGGAATTCAATAAATAAAAATGAAATTTAACTAATATTCAAATCCGTTATCATAAGAAACGATATCAGTTTCCTACCAATTAAAGATTATTCCTGCACCTGGTTTGTAAATCCTGGCTTCCGCCCCTTTTTCAGCATAAGACGGACTGGCGAAAATTAGATAAACAAAGCAAGGACCTAAAGTAAGATAAAGTTTTTGCGTGAGGCGCTGTCTAATTAACCAAAACTCTTTTAAAATTACAAGCTCTAAAGATGTAAACAAAGATACGTAAAATACTTTCCAGTTGGACTGCGTCACTAGCTAATTCCAGGAATACAATTTTTGTTCACTTTACGACTGTGATTCAGGAACCACTACTACGTTCTGCAGCTGCAGCACTATTTGAGATAGACGTCCAGGCCTGGTTTTCTTAATATAAAAGATTAACCAGTAGATTAATATGGTAGATTAAATACATAGTACAATTAATTAATGGTCGACCCTACACATTACATCATAAGATCCTGTCTACGTAAGTTTAGTTATCAAGGTGACTAACTGTAAACAATAATTTTCGTATTAAACTCCAGTCTGTAATTTCCTCTTTTATGTACCAACCAGGTTTTAATCACCTAGCAGCCCTGGCTATATTACTGAAAATTTCCCATTTATTACACACTAAGAAGATAAATGAGCTAACGTGGAATATACTTCTGGAAGGCAATAACAACAAATATCCTACACGTTCTTAAATCTCTTAATAAGAATAGCACATAATATATATAATATTCGTAATTCTTCTTAATTCACACAATAGTCTGCACCTGTCTTATTATTTATAACATGGTTTCCACAGAGATATGTTACAATGTTATAACGTAATAATATACATTAAATAATATATAATAAAATTTCTGATTTCTAGAATAGCATGATGGGTTTCTGTACACAATTTTTTTAGGCTGTAATAAAAGACAGAACTCAAAAAATTGATCTGAGACAAAGATATGCTGACATAAATACACCTACGTAACTATCTTAATAAACAATGAAATGCTATTCATAAAAATCTGACAAATATTTAAAACATTTGTTTTTATGTAGAATAAACTAAAAACTTATACATTTAATAGTTTCAGTTCGAATGACTTTTTAAAAGGTTTCAGAGCTTTTAAATGTAGCTGTAATAAACTTTTATTTGTACAATAATTCTATATTAAAGTGTAGATTTTCTGTCTATATGCAAAGTAAGACATTTATACATAAATAACTTGCTGCTTCACAGTCACACCTGCACACATCATGAACACTCGCTCACTAAACGGTACAATGCTTACTTAAATATATCCGTGATCGATCAAAGAACGAACGATTTAATAGGTTGGGCAATTCTAAAAGCAACACAAACTTCAAGCTAACGTTTGAAGCCCTCAAAGGGATAAAATGTCGGAAATAGATTTAAGGTTAACGTTTCCGGTAAACGATAATATCGCTGTTCTCGGCCGAAAAAATCTCCTTCCGTTTCAATAAGAAAATACTTCTGAGAGCACTTAGGCTATACGTTTCGAAAATGTATGCGATTTTACGATATAGAACGGTGTATTAGTTCTGGATTAAAATGTATATTTATTTTCCGACATGTTAAAAACCTTTTTATATTGTGGATTGAATATGTTTTAAATTCTGAATGAGCGACCCGATTAACGAGACAAAAATATTTTTTATAAAAAGAATAAATAAAAATTGTAAATACCGTAATGGCCAGTACACCAATTTTGTTCAAACAAAAGTAGATATTATTGTAGAACAAATAAAAATTTTTGCTTCAGTTTTCTCTTCCACAATTTTATTAAAAAAAAATCAGGTATGTGTAATGTTTTGATTTTATAATTACAAAATATATTTTTTGAGTGATATCCAATAATTAGGTTAGGTCGTGATTCAAATGTAAATCTTACCTCGAACAAAAATATTTAAAAAATTATCTGCTTTCCATAAACCTATAAAAATTACTATTTATTTATGAAATTCTTATTTGTTTATATAATTTCGTTTTATAAATTCAAGAGTTACATTTTATTTGCCCAATTTATTACTAGGTTTCCAGATTAAGTTAAGTAGAACGTGACACATAAATGTGTTAATAGTGTTAGTATTTTTTGGATAACATTTCATAATTTCTTTGACTGAAAAATATATGAGAATTACCTTTGGGCATACATTCGCTATTCATCTCTCCGGTTGGTTAAACGAAACAGTAGATCAATGTGTATTGCCTTTGATTATAATCAAAGGCAATACGCATTGATCTTACTCATTGATCTTACGCATTGATCTTACTCTTACGCATTAATCTTACGATAATTATCGAGGGGAAGGTACAAGAAAGGAGATCTGTTTACCGAGTTTTTCAGGGCTGCAGTCTCTCGGACAATAATAACCAATTTGCTTGCCAACCTCCGTACGGAGCGGCGTCATAAGAAGAAGATTTGCATGGTGCCGCCTCTTAAATAGGGAATATTGAGAAAGAAAAACCTGGACTAACATATATAGCATTATGACATCAAATACCCGACCCTTACTAGAAGAGTGCCTTTTGTCGTATGATATTATATCCTAGAGAGCAATAAAGACAAAGAAAGGCAATGTTGTCAAGAGTTTTTCCAACAAGATCCAAATTATATATCAGAATTGCTTAGTTCTCCTATTAATAATTTCCCTGTTGTAACCTGCCTTCTTGGGGAGACAATAGTTACCCTCGCTGAAGATTGTATGCCGCGGCTAGGTCGGGATTGCAGAAGACGTCTAATAAATCGGCTCAAGCGCTTACGTGGTGTGAGGCGTCCGTTCTTGACTACAGAGCCTTTACCTAAAACATAGGAGGGAGTGCACATAAATAGTTCCACAATATATAAATAATAAGCCACCACTTCATTTAAACAATTTAAAATATTTGTATACAATGCTAACTTTGACCTTATCAATAACAAAGTAATATAAGTGATAATTAGATGTTATATACAAGTTGAAAGTTTAGATGATTAACTACAAATTAATTTAAAGATTATGTATACTACATGACGTAATTGCCATATTCCAATTTTTTATCTTCATACATCTTTTTATAATCCCTATAGAGGTCACTTACAGTTTTACCTCCTTGAATGTATTCCTTAGAGGTTCTGCCACGGCAATAATGACTCTCAATCTTCGGGATTGAGCAAATACGTTTCCTGCTGCTTGTTTTTATTGCTGTTACATGATTACCACGTTTTCCCCTAATATACAATGCAAATAACTCGTTCTTGAGCAGAAATTCTCTTTTCTTCAACAGTTCGAACCATTCGTCCAGTTATGCCTGAACCAGTACTAAAAACTGTGTACCCATGTCTTTCACCCTAATGGTGAAAACAAAATGCAGTATTCAGACGAGGACGACTATCTTCCCTCTGATGCTGGTCTAGTTGTCATGTTAGCAGCGATGAAATCGCGTTACCTCTGTAAGTCTGCCTTTATCCAATATTTCCAAAAAAAATATTTTGGCTCTCTTCATCAGAAATTTGTTTTGAACACTGAAGCCACATGCATGCAGCATCTTTCGAGCTTCTATCGTTAATTGAGACCTTTCAATTCTTCCATCGTCAGTGTTTATTTTCTTTATAGATTTGTAACTGTTACCACAGTTCCTTAAGAGTTTGCTTTCGACTTTTTGCGATTTTTGAACATTCCTTTTTCTCTATCAAGTTTTATTCTCTGCATTAATTTTCTTTTGCTTCTTCTTTCTTCCATCTCAGTTCCTTCAGCAGAGTTTTCAGGTCTTTCGGCAGATTCTGAATCAGAACTGGAGCTTTTTGATGATTCACTAGAAGAGTCAACGATATTAGGGTCAGCATCTGTATTGTCCGAATAAAAGCCATTAAAAGAGTTCTCTCCGTGACTCTTTGAAGAAATTGAATTACTAGTGGAGTTATCATTTGAATCTCTATTCTAAGTCTCGATGAATGTGCACTGGAAATTCTCATTCCTGCCACTGTTTGTAGGAGCATCTACAAGAAGGAAAATTAGTTTCAATTATAGGAAATACACAAAACTGTACTGTATAATAAATTTATATTATCCACAACTCACTTTTAGAAAGTTCACTGTGTTGCGCCTCTGTCTTATCAGATGTGGATCAGCTGAAGATGTTATCACTCTGCTCACTAGAATCACTCGCAGTGCAAATACCTTGGAAATGCTTAGTGTTATAGTAGCATATCTGAAGCTGCAAAATTGTAGCGTTTGGTTCAAATTGTTTGGCAGCTAATTTCAAAATTATTTCATTCCTCGTACCATATCACATAGTTGTAACTGAAATAAGTACATTATTATATTTATTAATTTTTGTTCAAAAGTGGCACAAGTCAAAATGGGTGGAGGTCAATAGCGCGCAATGGTCAGAACTAAATTAACACTATCCATTTTAATATAAACGTAATTGAACATCTACTAGAACTTTCATAAATTTATAAATATTTATTTATATTACAGTTATTTTGCTTATTTAAAACTTTAATCTGCATTTATTGAAGAAAAGGATAAGGTAGAAGAACAGGGTCTCTATAATCCTCATGTTTCAATATATCACTTCAATCATCCGTATCTTCTGTTTTGTTTTTGTAAAACTACATCTCTTTGGCGTGTAGTTTCTAAATTATTGCATTATGTTAATCGGACGCTTTCTCTTTAATGGGAATCCATTTGTAAACCAACGAATTAGCTTTTCGTCCAGTCTTCGTCCAGAAATTATGTACTGTACATTCGAAAGGTTTCTCCTCTGAATGAGTTCGTTTGTGGTTTAAAGATTTTCCTTTAATGTAGGTTTGTAGCCGCATTCCGTACACTCGAAAGGATTCTCTTCTGAATGTGTTCCTTTCAGATTCAGAAAACTTGCTTTGTGTGCAAGTCTTGCCTTGTGAGAAGTTTTTCTAATGTACGGAATGTGACTTCAAAAGTCACTTGAAAAACTTCTCTCTGTATGATTTGGTCTGTGACTTAAAAGATTTACTTTCTATGCAGTTTTATAGTCACATTACATATGCTCGAAATACTTCTCTTTTGATTAAGTTCGTTTGTGTGTTAAAGATTTCCCTTTACTGTAATTTTGTAACCACATTCCATACACGTGAAAGGCTTCTCTTCTGAATGTGTTCCTTTCAGATTGAGAAGACTTGCTTTGTGTGCAAGTCTTGCCTTGTGAGAAGTTTTTCTAGTGTATGGAATGTGACTTCAAATGTCACATTCTGTACACTCGAAAAACTTCTCTCCGTATGATTTCGCCTGTGACTTAGAAGATTTACTTTCTATGCCGTTTTATAGTCATATCACATATGCTCGAAAGGCTTCTCTTTTGATTGAGTTCGTTTGTATGTTAGAGGATTTCCCTTTACTGTAATTTTGTCACCACATTCCGTACACTCGAAAGGCTTCTCTTCTGAATGTGTTCTTTTCTGATTTAGAAGACTTGCTTTATGTACAAGTGTTTCGAGTGTACGGAATGTGACTTCTTAAGTCACTCAATTTTCGAGTGTACGGAATTTGACTTAAAATGTCACATCCCGTACACTCGAAAAACTTCTCTCCGTATGATTTCGTTTGTGACTTAGATTTACTTTCTATCCAGTTTTTTAGTCACATTACATATACTCATAAGGCTTTTCTTCAAATTGAGTTCGTTTGTGTGTTATATTTCCCTTTACTGTAATTTTGTAACCACATTCCGTACACTCGAAAGGCTTCTCTTCATTATGATTTCGTTTGTAATTTAGAAGACTTACTTTGTGTGCAATTTTGAAGATAAATTCCGTACACTCGGAATGCGTCTCTTCTGAATGATTTCGTTTGTGTGTTAGAAGACTTCGTTTTACTGTAGTTTGATAACCACATTTCATACACTCGGAAAGCTTCTCCGTTATTATTTCGTTTGATTTAGAAGATTTACTTTGCATTTGGTTTTGAAGAATCATTTCGACACTCGAAGGGCTTCCTTTCTAAATACGTTCGTTTGTGTTTCATATTCCCTTTACTGCAGTGTTTTAACTACATTCCGTACACGCAAAGGGCTTTTTACCTGTATGGGTTCGTATATGTCGTACAAAGTTTCCTTTTTGCGCAAGTAGGAAACAACATTTAGCACATTCGAGAGGATTGTTATCGCTATGAAATCGTTTGTGTCTTACAAGACTTCTTTGTTCAGCAATTTTGGGACCACATTCCGTACACTAGAAAATTTTTCTTTGTTATGACTTTGTTCAAAATACTATACCACGTCATTACAGTTTCGAACAAGGATTACCAAAGATTTAACGAAGCACGTCGTACTTTTTGACCTGTTGCACTTAGCAAAATCGACATGCACACTGTCTAAGCTTTGTTAAACGACTGACAATGTGACACTATTTTCCCAAATGGAAGAGTACCATATAATATAAGCCTACCATATAATATAAGCTTATAGAATTACCCAAGGGTTCCGGTAACTACACTATTTTCCACCAAGCAATAGACTAAAAGCATATTAGGAACAGTCGTTATACAGACAACCAAACTTAAAGTGTTCTGTAAATCTGGTATGTATATTCGTGCAGTCCAGAAGCGTTTGATGAGCCAATGAAATTCAAATATATGTTAAAAATGCAGTTAATACTCAGTAACTAGAGATTTAGTTTTTCTTGGGGGGCCTCATATGTGGTATAGATTTTGGCATTCATGACTTTTGTACCGTTTATACCTTGCCTATAGATGCATAAATTATAAGATAACCTTCAAAACACACATCACAAACCTGGAGATAAGTATGTAGCAAAAGATGTTAGCCAAATTATCGTGCTAAAGCCATATAAGACTTAACAGGCCTATATTGACTGGTGCTAACATAACATGATTGTTACATTAAAATGTAATAATAGTTAAATGAATGTTTTAAATAAATATAAATTATTAAATCGAATTCTAAGATTTCTGACTAAAGCCTAGTAGCGTAGTTCTTATGAAAGAGAAACCTTATAATGTTTTTCGGTTTACAGGTCTAGTTAATCAATATAGATTGTAACTCGTCCCTATTTTCGATCAATGACGTATCGCGTTTCAACTTCAGAAAAGCAAATGTTAAGTTTATTTAGATGGCAAATATAATTTCCTGTATAGTAAATATAATTTCACTAGATGTACGTTTCAGAAACATGTGAATACAGATTTGAATCATTCATCTAAATAGTTGAATTATTATAGAATTTGATCAAAATTGTTAATTTTTTTAATCGAAAATGTTCGAGTACTTTAAGAAATTTGTTAATGTTTTATTTTTAAATTTTAATTGTTCCAACGAATTGAAGGAATCAAAAGTTTTGAAATGCATAAAAAACGTTTTAATTGAGAGCTTTCTGCTATTCTCCTGCTTCCTCTTCCACATCTCATACTTTTTTCACACATAAACATACCGCATGTTCTTTTGAATATATCATAAAATGTAATTATAATGATTCATTGTCATGCTTTGATACTTCTACCGGTTCGGATTGTGTTAAATGTTTGTCGAACAATTA
Source organism: Adranes taylori (assembly GCA_009867245.2). Classification (NCBI taxonomy): domain Eukaryota; kingdom Metazoa; phylum Arthropoda; class Insecta; order Coleoptera; family Staphylinidae; genus Adranes; species Adranes taylori. Next base: position 11,448 of record WYDF02060040.1, read on the forward strand.
ATACTGTATGCACGTGTGTCAACTTTTACTTGTCCACCATATCAATCCAATCTTTCCTATGAAACCATTAACTCCTCCACAACAACTATCCTATTGAACGACAAACACTTGCCATATTTGCTCGAATACAATTCGGGTATTTGAATCAAATTCCGGAATCTAAAAGCTAATGGATCATAATCATTTGACAGATGAATACGTTGGCACGGCCTGTTCGTGATGTAATCTCAATTATAAAATACCAAAATTCCTCTCCGGTTTCTTCCATAATCTGAGTGGATACGATACTCGTTTACTTATTAAAGATCTGGCTGAAGCCGGAGAAATATCGATGCAATTTACTCAAA
>WYDF02060051.1:0-11794 GCA_009867245.2 Adranes taylori
GATATAGCTAAATTATGCACTGAAAGAGAAATAAAACTCTACTTTAATATATATATATATATATATATATATATATATATATGTATGTATATATCAGGCAATCCTTTTGGGGGTGGCTGAATTTGAGAGTAGTGCGCCTCAATATCCTACACGCTTCAGATCTGTGTTAAGACCGCCACTAATTCGCGTGAATAAGACAGACAAGAGTTTCGGCTTCATGGGGCTGTGTATCTATAATAAACTACCCAATAGTTTTAAAACCATATCTCATAACAGCGTTAAACACGTGCTTTGTACTTAATAATTCATTCTACACATTCACTGAATTCTTGGATAGCAATTTCACTTGACCTATTATCCCATTGTTGATTATAATTTAGTTTGTATAGTTTCTATTTGTAACTTGTACTGGCAATATTCTATATTTCATTATTATCTGCTACAAAATGGTTGATTCGCTCTGTGCAGTGTCATGTCAATATTGTTAATTCTCTTGTGCTCTTATTGTAACCTTATACTTCATACAGGTGCTATAAATTATCGGTGTTATTTGTATACATTGTTCTATTCTTAGCGATCGTTTACTTGTTATTTAAGATTATACTGTAATTTATATAATGTATTTGCAACACTTTCTAACTTGATCACAATTGACGTTGCTACACGCTTGGTTATGCATAATAAATTTCTTATTCTTATTCTTCTTTGAAAGTTTCTCAAGAAAATGGGAAGTATAAGTAGATTTCAAATTAATTCCAAGTTATAATTACTAGTTATTCAGTAATCTAGTAGGGAGCGCTCTTGGATTCCACGACCATCATTTAAAAATGTTAGACAAATGAGTATTTAACTGTGATTATTCACCAATATATTTTAGAGATTTGCGTCTTCAATTTTAGTACTAAATATTTCTTTTCCAAAGCTATAAGTATTATATTTTCCAAGAAAAAACCACTAGCGTCTATATATAAACAGCCATAAGCGTAAACAAACATAAACGTTATACACAATATAATATATAAATAGCTCTTAAAAATAGGTTCTAAACTAAATATACTATCAGCAATAGCTAATCTATTACTGCACTACAATGACATATGTAATTTCATGTTTACACTAAATTACTGAGGCAATATTGAATTTTTTACAACTATTATATTAGCTGGACATCAAAGCTTGTAATGGGTTGGCAACATCTCCACAGGATAACAAACCTATACGTGTACTGATATTGAATTGCCCTGACTAGTCGCGAGTCCGATGGCGACCAGCGTAGAATCCGATGAGGTGTAATATGTCCAGACATCAGAAGCTGCCTAAAACTTACCCAGATGAGCGCCAGTACCTATGTACGAACCAGTTCACAGTATGTGCATATAAGTAAAACCCTCATATAACAAGACGCCCATAATTTAATTTAAAATATTTGTATCAACATTTTAACACCATATAAATAAATATAAGTATTTGTTACGAAATATCATAAAAAAGTGAGATACGCCAAAATGACAATTAAATATATCACAGTCAGATAATCACCTAAATAGTCCAGCCCTATTTTAACAAGCTATTATTTTGAAATAAGTATTAAGTTAAATTATTACGTTGAAAAGTTATTATTCAAGGTTAAATACGAAACAAATAAACAATATATCCGTATGAAGTTGTATCATGGGATAATAATTAATTAAATTCTCACAGCAATTTTGAAAAATATTATTTAGACATAATACTAAGTTGAAAATTTATGACTGTGAGAAGCTATTATTCAATGCAATATATTGAATAATTTGGATCATTGCTATTTATCAATTATCACAACGAGCACTTAAACGCTCTTAAAATCGGAAATATCAAGATCATAATACCTGAAGGGTAAATCTATGTATTATACTGCAGTACATATGGTATGGCAGAGTCAAGCTGAACCATTCAAGGTCCTTTACCAAAAATATGTTTGTTCATTTTAAAAATGGTTATCATACATTAGATGCAAGAATTCGCTTCCTAACGTCTGAAAAAATGCAAGGATAATATCACTTTAAATAAATTAATTTAATCAAAACATAATTTATTCCGCCCTTGACTAATTAAACCTGACTGAGCACAATACTACATTCAATAAATAAAAATTAAATTTAAGTAATATTCAAATCCATTATCATAAGAAACGATATACAGTTTCCTACCAATTCAAGATTAATTCTTCCCCTGAACTAATTAATGATAAACAAAAAGACTTTAAATATGACAAGATCTAAAGGCTGCAAACAAAGATACGTAAAATACTTGAAATTTTCCTGCTGAACTGCGTCAATAGCTAATTCCAGGAATACACTTGGTGCTCAGCTTATGGCCGTGATTCACAGGAACCGCCACTACGGTCTGCAGCTGCAGCACTATCTGATATAGACGTCCAGCTTGGCCTGGTTTTCAGCCTGACAAGCGATCAAGTTGCATGTAGCGAAAAAAAAACTCCAAATCCACAACAAAATTACAGGCTCCAACGATTACCCGTCAGACTAGAGTTTAATGACCATCAATCGCTGAAATATCCTCTGGTAATCCACCAATCACACCCAAATCAACCGAATCGTTCATCAAGCTTCCCAAATGCCTCTTTAATCCCACATATTTCAAAACGGACTTTATTTGTACATTTTTTTTTGTAAAATTTATTTGTATTTTATTAATACATTACGATAATTCGAGTTTAAATAATTATTTAATTAGCCATAATTTGGCTTGTTCTTTCAGACGATGAATCAAAAAGAACCCGCTTTGCATAGATTTTGCCAAATAACCTCCGTTTGCCCCACCATTCCAGCCTTATACCACGAACAAGGGTACGATTCCGGAACACCATTTCCTTACAACTGTAAATTTGCAGGTCTTAGATCGGCTAGAAATCGACAATTAAATTAATAAATGCGAGCGGGAATATAAAATCGTCGTTAAAACTGCTAAATCATGAAGAGACATTACTACGCGTAATTTTAATCCATTATTTTCAACTCTTAAGAAAACCAGTCCTATATGACTTGCGCAGTAGTACACACTACGTGCTCTAATTTCATACAAGCGTGCTGATAGCATACAGCATCAGCCAGCAGTATCAAGTGCAGATTCGTGTTAACCTCAGTCAGTCATAATAAACAGGTAGTAAAATGAACGTAATCTGACATTGAAAAGAAACATAACATTAACAAGCAAAAGAATGACGGCTCGTCCAATAAAAGATTAAGGAGTAGTTTAATATTATACATTAAATACATAGTACAATTAATTAATGGTCGCCACTATACATTACATCATAAGATCCTAACTACGTAAGTTTACAAGGTAACTAACTGTAAACATCAATTTTCCTATTAAACGGCAGTCCGCAATTTCCTATTTTAGGTACCAACCAGGTTTTAATCACATTGAAGCCTAGGCTATATTTCTGAAATGTTTCCATTAATATAACATACTAGGAATATATCTGAGCTAATATGGAATATACTTCCGGAAGACAATAACAACAAATATCCTACACGTTATAACCAATATCTTTACAATAACACAGTAAGTCAATTACAATAACACAGTAAGTACACTATACATCATAAATAAGTACCTTCTACAATGGGTCTATTATTTCTCACCTTCGTTATATTCTTAATATTTTTTAATTCGCACAATAGTCTGCACTTGTATAATTATTTATAATATGCTCTCAACCGAGACATATTACAAGCTGTTTGGAATAGTCGGCCGCATTTTTATATGTTTGATAAACATGAAAAATATGCCACATCATTTTTGTGATACACTGTACATGAGAACTATATGATACTCGAATTTAAAAGTATTATAATAACAGTAATTTACAAAAATAATTAAATTCAATATACATTTTATCCTAAAATATGGAAGTATGATCGACTAAAGCAGAATAAACTCTTTGTTGAATTGCCTCTTGACTGTCAAGTGCAAACTCACACAATTTGCTGATTCAGTGCCAAGAAGAGATGAGCTGAAAACTAGTACGAACTTCTAAAATGAAAGTAATCTTCTTAATGGAGCGTTATGTTTTCCCAGTAGTAAATTACGCTAGCAGCATAATATACGCGTATGGTTTAATTATGTGCATGAGTTGTTGGTTGTTTTATACTAGAGAGATATGAAACATATCATATTTATGCAGTTTTAACATGGACACTAAATAATTTATTTGACCTAAGGTTAAAATATAACGAACTTCAATATTAAATATTTTACTCCATCATAAGTACATTACAGGTGCAGAAAAAAGATCAAACACTATTATCAACTTTTAAAGAATATTAAAATATTTTGGTAAGAATTGCATCAAAAGGAAATTAAAATGTCATGCTACATACAAAAAGTTAAAAAGCGGACTAGTTTGTACCTTTTTAAAATGCAGGACGCACCAACCCTATCAAAACTATAAACAAAATTTTACTACATAAAGTCGTGCTCGCACTATTTAATTTTTGCCGAAAACATATTGAATCTGTAAAGCAGAGTTTCCAAATTTTTTTTCGTCGAGCTTCCCAGGGGTTATAATTATATATTTTACCCCTTAAAGACATGCTGCAAAAATTAGATTTAACAACATTTAAATAAAAAAATAATTTTTTAACTGTTGTCTAATATTCTAACTTTTAAAATGCATTTAAAAGCGTTGTAATGCTTACAAGTTTATTCTATTGCAATCTTTTCTAATAGCAACATTCCAAAACACGTATTGTCATAAAGTTGATATATTGACCCTTCAAACCGGTACTTAACTCCCAACTAGACTTAATTGGAGCCCGTAAATGCTCAATACGCACAGGTTGACTAAAAAGAGAATATTGAGGGAACTATTTACTTCACAAGACCTTTTGAGGCCTAACTAAAACATGCATTAGGGAACACACCATAGAATGACGTTAAATTAATTCTAGGTGACATTAATGACAAGATAGGTCATGAAGAAACCTTCAAGCCACGTGTTGGGAACAACTGTCCCCACCAATAGTGCAACGATCATAGACTCACACTTTGGACTTTGCTATCGCGAGAGATCTTTCAATTAGCAGCATTCATTTTCAACACAAAATATCCATAAGCACTATAAACTCGAAGGCATTATCAAGGGCCCTGATTTGTGGTTAATATTTGAACAAAAGATGGAAGAAGAAATCCAGAGCAAACTCGCTCCTTAGTATGAAGTTACTAAAGAACATGACAGAGGTCACAGGTTAAAGGTCAGAGAGGGGACGGTTTGCTATAATAACAACACTAAGCCGAACGCATAGTTCTACGACGACTGTGAGGGAGCCGTGAGCGAACGAAATAAGGCTAGGAGGAAAATATTGCAGAGCAGCACAAGAGAAATCTGACTAGATTACAACAGCAAAATAAAATCGGCCAAGATCTTAAGCAGATACAAAAAACCGGCGATTGAGAATGTGAGACTTAAAGAACTAAGTGATTGCCACGATCAAAGGGATATGAGGAAACTTTATAAAGGACGTTAGGAAGTAAAAGAAGGGTGGCAACGACAAATATGTGCCGCTACACGGGGGGTAACCTAATTGGTAATCTAGATGGTGTCCTGAAAATATATAGAGGGTACTTTAGTGAGCTACTGAATGCTAATACAAACATCCAAGAAATTCAACTTTGCGAGATGGAGGACGTCACACACTGGAACAGATCAGAGCCTATTAGGAACAAGCTGGAAGAGGCCATAAATACAACCAATCATCATGCCGCTGGAGAAGATCGACTCCCGGCAGAAATGTTCAAATATGGAGGAGCGAAACTCACGGATGAAATGCACAACCTAATTAAAAACATTTGGTCAAGAGAGGAAATGCCAGAGGAATGGAATATGTCAGTTATTGTACCTCCACATAAAAAAGGCGATAAGACGCATTACGGGAACTAATCTTTACTTACATCCAAATCGTTACTTAACGTAGGCTACAAGATCTTCGCTAAAATCCTTAACCAGAGAATAAAGATTTAGACAGAAGTATCTATCGGCGAATACCAAAGTGGGTTTACACCTGGAATTCGACACATATTTTTACTCTAAGGCAGATTCTCGAGAAGAGTTATGAATACAATGTAACAGTTCACCAGCTGTATGTCGATTTTAAAGCCGTCTAGGACAGTGTGTCCCACAAGCAACTCCACCACGTGATGCAGGAACTTGGTATACCACTGAAAGTGAGAGAGCTTGTACGAAAAACGTTGCACAATAAGAAGAGTCAAAGTACATGATATTCGAGCAATTTGATACCTACGATGGTGTTAAACAATGGGATTCATTACTAGGCATCCTGTTCAACATCGCATTGGAATCGTTGTGAGGAAACTACCAACAAACCCGGGAGGCACAATATTTAATAGAACATCCCAGAGTCTGGTTTTTGTTGACGATATTGCTATGTTAGCCACACACTAAACGGGAACGTACAAACCCTTGAGAGCGAAGGTAAGAAGAGGCTACACGTTAACAAGGAGAAGAAAAAATATATGATAAGCACTAGAAACTCAATCAGATGGTGGAACACTGACAAATTCAATGGTTACCAAAGGTCGATACATTCAAATATTTGGGAAGCATCCAAACACACGACAACGAAGTACCCGACGTAATCAAAGCAAGAGTAGCGGCCGCGAACCGGTGCTTCTTTAGCTTTCAGAAGCTACTTAAATCTTCACTTGCATCTAAAAAAATTATACTTTTGGAGTATAAAACCATTATCAAGCGGTTTTCTATTGTTGAGAAACCTATACCGAAAAATGGAGAGAACTTACTGTGCGCCTGGGAGAGCAAAGTCCTTCACAAGATTTTTGTGATTGTGCACGAGAACAATGACTGGCGAATAAGAACCAATAAAGAAATGGAAGACCTATATAATGCTCCATCAATCATGTCAGACATCAAGACAAGAAGACCCATGTTGGCTCGGTCACGTTCAGAAAATAGGAGATCAGCGGGTGTCAAAAAGTGCTTAATTTAAGACCTCTAGGAAAAAGATCCGTGAGCCGCCCTAAACTTATATGGCTGGATGACATAGGAGGACATATGGCTGGATGACATAGGAGGACATTTGCATGCTAGGTGTCCTTAACTGGAGACAGTTGGCTACTCGGAGAGATGACTGGCGAAAATCTGTAGTAGAGAGGCCCGTGTTCTTAATGGACTGTAGTCCCACCAAAGTAAAAGTATGTATTTACTTTAGATGGTTTAAACTTTTACGGTATGCTAAGGACTATCACGTTATTAACTTTCAATACTGTGACTACAGCAGAAATAATTCGCGTTACAGAAGATTGAAGTACCTCAACATTAGATAAAGAAACAAATCGGCCTAATAACTAGGTTCTTCTCCATAATTCTGCTATAACTTGTCAAAATTTTGAATTTTTGAGAAGATTGTTTTAGAGTAATTACTAATTACTTAAAAAACTTGCTTCGTTATATATTTCACATATTTCTTACATCTGACGTATTTTGTATGGAAAAATAAGGAAATATATCAAAAATGTATAGTTTTATCTTTCGATCCGTGTATAGAAAAGTCTGAAGCATTTTATCATTATTGTGGAAAAACAAAACCAATTCTGAAAAATGGATGAAAGATGATTTTTCAGCTTTACTGTTAGAAAAATTTTGTTTAGAGCAAAATAAAACTTATAAGTGTAAAATGCAAAATTATATCCGTATAGTATGCATCGATGGTACATTTTATTTACATCAATTACTCGATGCCGCGCGGCTAACACGCCGTACCAACAAATATCTCTTTCTATTTTAATGTACTTCTTTCTTTCTATTTTTTCTGCAAATATGAGGTTCGTTAAATTAAAATTAAGAACAATGGCGCTTACTTAGAAGAAATAGAGTGACAAGTTAGAAAGAAATAGGAAATTAACATGAAATACATATTTTGAATTAAAAAATGCAGAGGTAAAAAGAGTGTAATTTTTTAAATTAAAAATAAATATATATTCAGTTAAACTTAAACGTATACTTACTTTGGTGGCGCTACAATCTATTAAGAATCCGAGCCTTGTTTGCTACTGATTTTCGCCTGTCGTCTCTACATCATTCAGTCATCTAAGTTTAGGGCGGCCTATGGATCTTCTTCCTACAGGTCTTGAGTTAAGAAATTTTTGGCACCCAATGGTCTCCCATTTTCTGGACGTGGCAGAGCCAACGTAGTCTTCTTGCCTTGATGTCTGACATGATTGATGGAGCATTATAGAAGTCCTTCAGTTATTTATTGGTTCTTATTCGTCACTCATTGTTCCCGTGTACAGCATAAAAAATCTTGTGAAGGACTTTCCTCTCCCAAGCGCATTGTAGGTTCTCCTTTTTTTCCTTGCAGTCCATGTTTCTGAGCCATACAAGAGCACTGGCTTAATAACGGTGTTATAAACGAAGAGTTTGAATTTTTAGAGTTTATTTTTTTAGAGAAGTTCTTAAGGGGCTAAAGAAGTACTGGTTCCCGTTCGCTAGTTTTGCTTTGATTTCGTTGGGTAACTCGTTGTCGTATGTTAGGATGCCTTCCAAATATTTGAATACATCGACCCTTTGGTAACCATTGAATTTATCAATGTTCCACCATATGATTGAGTTTCTAGTGTGTATCATATATTTTGTCTTCTCCTTGTTGACGTTTAGCCGCATTTTCTTAGCTTCATAGCTCGAGGCAAGGAATGTTCTGGTTTAGGTATCTGGTGTGTGGATTTCAAGGCGATGTTGAACATGATACCTGATAACGAGTTCTCTTGTTTGAGATCATTGTAGATATTAAATTGCTGGAAATCTTTTCCATGTTCTTTGACTCTTATGGGGGAACGTTATTCATAAGAGCTATTCAGTTCCAGTCTCAGTCATCGCGTGCTAGAACTGCTGGCGGGATACACTGTCGTAGGCGGCTTTAAAATCTACATACAGCTGGTGAACAGTTACGCTGAATTCATAACACTTCTCCACAATCTGCCTTGTAGTAAACATCTGATCTGTCGTTGTCCTTCCAGGTCTAAACCCATTTTGGTATTCGCCGATAGAACCTTCTGTATTTAACGAGAGAAGCCTTTAGTCCCCCCGTTGAGGACTTTTGCGACAATCTTGTACCCCACATTGAGCAACGATATTTCTCTTTAGTTTCGGACATCCTCTATAGTTTCGCTCTTCCACACTTGAACACTTCTGCCGGGAGTGGGTCTTCTTCTCTCTTTCTCAAGCTCCCGCTTTTTGTAACTGCACAAGGCCTTGACCGCTCTTCTTTTTGTGTTGGTCTGGTTGGTCTTGTATTTCCTTGCAACATTTTACTCCTAGCCTCATTTTGTTCCCTCACGACTCTCTCCAAGTCGTCAAAATCATCCGTTCTTTCTAGTGTTGTTATTATACCCGAGCGCCTCCTCTGTGACCTTTAACAATACAGTCTTAAGGTCGTGCCAATGCTCTTTAGAACCTTCATACTCAGGAGCGAGGTTGTTCTGGATTTCTTCTTCCATCTTTTTCTGAAATCTGAAGCGCAGGTCCGTGTATTTGATAATCTCTTCGAGTTGAAAGTGCTTGGTACTTTCCATTCTGCTATTTCTTGCCGTACAGTTCTTTTGTCTGTACTTGATCAGTATCTGCATTGGGCCCTCCACATGCCCTAACGTTCAATATATCCGTGGTATGTCTTCTATGTATCAACACATGATCGATTTTATTGGCTATTACTCCATCTAGTGATTTCCATGTTGACCTATGAATGTTTTTGCGTCTAAAATAAGTGGTACTAATTGAAAGATATTTCCCGATAGCAAAGTCGATAACTTTGATTCCATTGCACCCTTGGTGGATTTTACACTATTGGTCGTTGCACTCTTGGTTGATGATTTTGCTTTTCTGGTGGACCATAAATTCTGGTTCCGAGATAACCTATGCTGCTGTAGCTGCAGATGATAGAGTAATATTTACTATCGGAGATCGTGGTAGAGTTGCAATGTTACTATTATGCTCTCTTAGTTTGTCCAACAGATTCCGAACGCCCCCACTCGATTCAAACTGAGGATGTTTCATGTCGCAATTATTAGATCATTAGTCCGTAATCGTAGCCTGCTCGTCTGCCTAAAATTCGTGTACGCTTTCCTCTAAAAGTACGCATGAATGTATGGAATAATCAACAGTTTCTTTTCCATAACAATGATAAACTGCTTCAAACTTTTCTTTATATGGTCTGAAAGAAATTTATTATATATTCTTTACATCTTATTTTAGTATTAGTTTACTGTTTACAATACGTCAAATGTAGGAAATGTGTCAAACAGAGAAATCATGTTTCTTTTCAAACAATTAGCAATTACTCTAAAACTAACTGTTCAAAAGAACTAAGAATTTGTAAATTTATTCTTATTTAGTATTATGGATGACATGTAAGAAATTCTCTTTCCTTGCCAATTAGTTTACAGTGCACTCTTCTGTTTGCTTTGCCTCTATACAAGTTGAGGGAATTCGTTATGTGATTGTATTGAAGTCCGCCTGATCAAGTTTGGTAAGTTTCAAGGTCTTGTGATAAGTTTCAAGGTCTTCTGTAGATGGGAGATTCCGTTGTATTGCGATGTGTTTCTAGGACTTCCTTTATTAGGTGCACGCTAAAGGATTTAAATTCTTATTTGTACTATGAATGATCAGGGTTTTTAAGAATTGTGGCGTAGCTATTAAGGAGTCTTTTAAACATTTTTACTTCTAAAGACATTCTCGAGGTAATGCCGATAAGAAAGCTAAATGCACGCGACCTCGTACACAAGTCAGCGGCTCGAAGGTATATAAAATTACAGCGTTGCCCAAACTTAATTGGATTTAATCTGTTCTACAGATAACAAACAACGCAAAATGTTCTAACTTGGAAAAAGTAACTCATAACAAGAAATTTGAATAAAATTTATTTAAAAAATAATGTAATGCTAACCTTTTCCACCAATAAGCGGAACTAAATCAAACAACAAAAATTCATAAATTTACATAAACTTAAACTGTTTTTTCAGTATATTGAAAATTATATTCTTAAGATTATTTAGAATCCAAACAACATCCTAGTTCTTCTCATATGATACTATATTATAGCATCTTTTAAAAATATATCCTTCTAATAGTTTATGGGTTTTTAGCTAATTAAATAATTAAAAAAAAACATTCATAACTATTTCGTACAATAAATTAAAAATGCTTACCATAGTCTTCCTCATATACAATAGCTACTTTTGTCCAGTTGAGAAATACCATTAAGTCTTTGAATGCACGATTTAGATGCTCTTGACTGGGATGCAGATTAATTGAGAAATATTTGGAGGCTGGTTCAAAATCAATTCTAGCTTCAAGATGTGGTACGTCCAGTGCCTCGCAGATGCTTTGAATATGAGCACCAAGCACTGGATCCGACGGGCCAAATATACCTTGAACACCTATTTCCATTTGACGACAAGCTGCAACAAATTGTTACATTTAATAAACAATATTTGGATATTCTAATAAATATTTTATTATAGAGGTCGCCGTGCAGTTATCATATCTATGTGGAATTTTCTGTTTTAAATTTATGTTAGCTAATTGTAACTCATAGTAAGCTCTTCATCAGGTTTTTTTTTGAGAAATGTTATCTATGATGAACATAATGATTGAAATTAATCTTATCATTTGTAATCATCATAAATTGCGAATCATATATGAGAGACCACAAAGGTAGAAAAAATTCCGATGAACATTTTGGGTGGATGGCCATTTCTG
>WYDF02060062.1:0-11794 GCA_009867245.2 Adranes taylori
CCCCCCCCCCCCCCCTCAGTGAAACCCTGGCTACGCCCTTGCCTGCCACACTTTTACTCTCTTGCATATTCACTTTCATTTCTAGTTTGATAATTTTTTGACGCTTCTCCCCAACACTTCCATTCATTGTAATATTATATATTCCGGGGTTGACCTCTTTAACCCCATAACTTTCTTGGACCATGTTGTGTGTACTTTTTCTATTTCATCTTGCTCTTGAGTTCCCCAGATTTCCGCCCCATACATTGCAATTCCTTTCACACAAGCTTTCATAATTGCCATTCTTATGTTTATATCACCTGAAAACTTATTCTCCCATGTCCACTTTATTGTTTCCATTGCAACATTAGTTTTTTTTCACAACGTACCTTATATGTTCTTTCATTGATCTACTCCTTGCAAACACAAAACCTAAATATTTAAACTGGCTCACCTGTTCTATACATTCGCCTTTTCATTCAAATTTATCACTTAGCAAGTTCTACCACCCTTTGTACAGATGATTAGTTTTGTTTTCCTTACATCCATCACCATTCCGTTTCTATTCATATACCGTCCTACAATTTCTTTCATTTCATTTCTTGTAGTTGCCACGCACACAAAATCGTCCGCATACTCCAGAAACTATATTTATTTACTACCGATCAGTACTCCGGCACCTTGTCCCTGTTTTAGCACAATTTCCAAATCTGCCATACACAAATTAAATAACATAGCACTAAGCGGACATTCCTGTCTCAGGCCATTATATGTTGTAAATTAATTTGAAATATTCGACCCTTCACGTGCCCTTTTCATATCATCATACAGTCTCCCTATTGCACACTTATTTGCACTGATACCTTCAGTTTCCTCAAACACTTCACTATTTTTTTTCCTAGCCACGATATCATATGGTCCTTGCAGACCCAAAAATAGCAGAAACAGCTTTCCACGTTTTTTATGCAACTCATTCAATTATTAGAGTAAAGAAAATTGCTCGATTGTGAAACTACATAGAGTTCTTGTGTTTTTATGAAAAAAAAAAACATTTAGTGTCTATAACAAGGACATCAGCTGATTGTGGCATGCAGCTTAAATGTATACGTCGAGAAGAGAATTTGTTTTAGCCACGCAAATGTTATACATATGAATGTATGTATTGGACATGTTAGAAAAGTTTGATAAAGAAGTTCAAAGGACGTAGTAAATATTGTTACAGGTGATGAATTACAATATGCATCTATGACCCCAAGATAAAACAACAATCAACAGCTTGAGTCTTCTAAAATCGTTGACTTGTTTCTTTCGATATAGTAGCCTAGGTGCAGTAATTGCTCCTGAAAATGACAAAACTGTACTGATGAGGGTTACAGAAATGGAACTACGCAAATCTTTGTGGCAGCAAAATTCTATCAAAGATTGAAACGTAGAAATTCGTAATTAATTCGCCCATCCCCATAATTTTCTGATAAAAGTACTGAAGCTTTACTGATAAACGTAAAGATTTGCAAATCAAAAAGTTTGCGAGAAGTATGACAAAAAAGAGTACTTCGAAAACAATTTTAACACTTTCAGCATCCGCAAGAAAATAAAAGAAATAATTGATTATTGAACAAACAAAAGCAAAATCAAGAACTAGATGACAGAAGAAATGAGGAATCTGAAATGTAAATAAGTAGAATATTACGCACATGTAGTTAGTGGACATAAATACGAACTCATGAACCTAATAAATAACGCAATACAATGTGGAAATTAGAAAGAGACCACACACACGTATTTTCTCGTGATTACATAATATACGAGAATTGTTAACGCACTTATTTAGAGCGCATGTAAATAATCTGCAGATTACCATGATATCCGCCAACCGTAGACAAAGCATAATGCAAAAAGGTGATAAAGAAATTGTGTAATGCTAATCCAAAATCTTCCAAAAACAAATTTTTTCTTCGGTTTCAAAGAATTAATAAATGTGTTATGATTTAGAGGAATTCTTTGAATAACAAACTATTTTCGTCAAATAGTTTGTTAATAACACTTTTAAATAACACTTAAGCTAAAATAACTAAAACAGAACTAACCTAGAATATATGTCAAAGTAGTATAGAATATAATAGAACGTTCATTTTACTTTAAGAGAAACATATAATTACACATAGACAGGGAACATTATAGACTAAATATTTATAAAGAAAAAAAATAATTAAAAACTGAATCAATCATCAATTCATTTTAAAACCAATAATTAAATAATTGTCAACTTACTTTAATATCTTGTAAACGATCCAGTTTTTTTCGTTGCAGTAAATCTTTATCAAATCCAATTTTAAAACCATCTTTCTTAACGCCAGCAATTTCTTCATCATATTTACTAAGAACTGACTTTTCTATTGGATTGCCCCATTCATCAAACTCTTCTACGTCATATGGATTATATTGCGGTTTTTTCTTTTTATTCTCATTACTCTAAAAAACAAATTAAATTAAAGTCAAATGCATTGATCACGTATAACACATTTATTGAAAACGGACTGTCACCTCTACACTGTAGTCGAAGTATGGTAATGATATAAAATAAAAAAAGCTTAATTCGTATGCAGTAAAATCTTTAAAAAAAGTCAATAAATGTATTAACTTTAAAATAATGAATTAATTTTCTTAAAACTGTATCTCTTGAATAAAATATGGCGCTATTAATTTAGCTTTTACTTCTAGCTAACAGGACTTCTTATATACTTTGACTCCTCCAGAGAGTAGTTTGTGGTGTTTGGAGTAGCGTTTTTGTTTAATTCGGGATGTTTGAGTCTACCTTTCTCTGATACGCTATTCCATCAGATTCATGGTGCATAGATCTCTTCCACTCTTCTGCTCTTGAGAATTCCGGGTTTCTGTTATTGTATAGGTCGAAGAGTAGTTTGTATTCATATTTGTATTCTTTTCGCCGCAATGGTGATAGTGGATAAACCATTACAAAGCATTTCCACTTGTTCCATGCAAGTCGGAGAGCAATGTACACTCCAAGAAGTCTGAAAACGTTGTCTGCAGGTTTTCATGTATCCATGAAAAATGGCACTTGATTTCTTTTATCTTTGAGACAAGTTATGGTTTTGCATTTTCCATTAATATTATAATTTTGTTTGTTTAACATAAGACTTGTACGTTACTGTGAAAGTTGTATCTTTGCAAACATCCATAAATTACAACAATCAAGCACAATGGTAAATCGTTTTACTATATTACGTTATAAATTTTAAGTTTTTAAGGTTGGTATAGTTCATGCGATCTAAGAGCAAAATATTGCGTCATCAAAACCTGACCGAACTAATAAGCTACCGCTTTTGCCAAAGGCTTAACAATATGTTGTTAAAAGCATCTTTTAACAAAGATTTTTCTTCATTCATGCATCATACTTATTTGAGGACGTCTGTAGCAAAACTCGCCTTATCCACTTTAAAAAAACTGAGTTATGAATATGAGATGTTTTGTTATGTACGAATACACAAAAAAAGCATATATCAACTAAACAAAACTCGACTTATCCTTTCTAAAAGAGCTCTTGAATAAGTAGGTTCATGACAAAACTGGTCCTATCCAACGGAAGAATCATAGCAAAACTGATCTTATCCAAGCACCTAATTAGTGTCCATTATTTCGTCACGTGGTTAGATAACAGGTTGTTTATAAAATTGAAACTTTCTGCTTCGGTTTCATTTTTCTTTTTGTTGTTTTGAAGGTGTTTTACAATTTTAAAATAATTATTATTGTTTATTAATTTAAAATAATATCATTTAATAATTTGTTTTTAAGTGTAACTAATGATTGTTAAAATTTAAAATAATAATGAGTACTTCGGTATTTGTTTCACCTATGGATAAAGGAAAAGGGCGACAGAAGGTCTCCAACCCTGCCAAATGGAAAAGGACCATTTCAAAGATAAAGAGGTGAGATAGTAATAATTAATTTCATTTCAAAGTACATTTTAGTACATACCAACCCAATTTATTAAATTGCATAAACATGTTAATAGTATATGCATCCCATCTCATTTCAGGCATTCAGAGAAAGGGATGTCCACAATGCTTCCCATCCTGGTCCCACATATCGATGCAAAAATTTGACAATGCTTGATATTAAAACTTTTCATAAGGCATTTTACTCATCATAAGACAAAGTTAAGCAGGATTCATTCATCTTGAAAAATATTGAAATTTAAAAACCAGTCCGTGAGCGACTGAAAAAGAAGATTCTTCCCGAAAAGGTATTACAGTTCAATACTTCATTAAGGTTCATGGAACAGACAAATTTAAAATTCAGGTATGTCGAAATACATTTTCAGAAGTGTTAGACGTTTCTAAAGACAGGGTACAACGGATTGCCCGGAATTTTTTAAAAGATGGAAACATATGCCTATCGAAAAAAGAGGGGGTAATCATACAAAGGCAATATATGCATGAAAGAAAATAGCTGTGAAGCAATTTATATAAAAACTGCAGGTAACTGAATCACACTATTGCCGAGGTAAAAGCAAAAGACAATATCTATCATCTGATATGAATATTGAGAAACTAGTGGTAATGTATTACAATCAGGCTACCGACAACTTAAAAGTTAAATAGACGTTCTTTCGTATAATTTTCTGTACCGCATACAACATAGAATTTGGAGCCCCGGTAACAGATCTGTTCGAAATGCATTGATCTGAAACGAAAGATTTCTATCGAAAAAGACCCAGAACGAAAACAAAATTTTTTGATCGAAATAAGAATTCACAAGCTTCGGGCAGCTGCTTTTTTTGAAATTCTTCAAAAAGAGGATGACAATATATTGCGCATATCGTATGACTGCCGAAAAATTTAGCAAACCCAAAAATACCTGACCAAATTGCTTACTATAAGAGACAATTGTATACCTCCAATTTTACAGGAGTTGAAGGATCCTCTCACAACTCAATCCGAAGAAAACGTTTTCATTAATACCTGGATGGAAAATGAATTTAAGAAAGGATCTAATGAAATAGCTTCAGCCGTGTACCACCATCTTCGCCAAATGGACTTGTCAAAATATACAGCAATACGCTTGTGTGCCGATGGGTGTGGCGGGCAAAACCCCAACTCAACAATAATATTTATATGCATTAAATTTTTATCTGAACTTCAAGAAAGTAGTAAAATAGCTTATATTGAACTAGTATTTCCAATCACAGGACACAGTTTTCTACCCTCAGCTAGTGTTTGGCCAAATTGAAAAAAAAAATAATGAAAAAACTCCCTGTTATTACAAACCCACAGGATTACGTGGATATCTTCAAACAACATGGAACAGTTGCAAAGTTTGAAAACTTGGAGTTAAGGATTGGAAATCGATTTCTGAACAATGCCTGAAAAACCCGGCCAGTGGCACTTTAAGTTTAATGAGATTAAACGGTTCATAATCCAAAGAAATTGTAAAAATTAAAATATGGGTCAAGAAACAAAAAAATACCACTCATTACTGTTCGAGGGGAACAATTCTACAAAACAGATCTAGGCGTTGGAAAATCCATTTTTAAAGGAGGTTATTCTAGACAAAAGCTGCCAACTCCTTCTGATATAGGAAAAGGGGTTCCCATAAAACCAAAGAAACTTACTGACGTTAAAACTCTATTGACAAAAATTTTCAATAGAGTTTGAGGAATGCAACTTCTACAAAAACTTGTTTTCCCCTCAAAACCATGTAAGTTCTGGTTATTTCCGATGATACTGAAGAAAAATCAGACGACGAATTCTGTGAACCAAGAGATGAAAATGCATTCGTAGTTAAAAATGAAATGTGTATCTGACGATTATTAAATTTAAATTTTTATTATATTTTTATTTTTAATTTTTATTTCTGGCTTTTTTTGTTAGGTAAAAATTATTTTAACTTTTTAAACAACAAGTTTAAGTATAGACCGTAAAAGAGGCATTTGAGTTTTTTTAATCATTACCATAATAGAAATTTCAATGGGTTTTTAAACTAGCAGTTGGCAAATCATCATTGCAAAACTTATTTATCCGCGATAACGTAAAACTTGCCCTATCAATCAAAGCTAAATAATTAAACGCATGAGCTTCTTTGCTATAAAGTAATGAATGTTTTATGGCGATAGTAAATAGAAATACCACTAGCAAAAATCGAAATATCTAAAAAGTGAGCGGTTTAGCAGAAATCAGTTTTATGTCTCCCGAAAAATTCGTTTGCCTGGATAAGTCGAGTTTTGCTAGAGAGTTTCTCATTTCATTCGTTTTTTTCTTATTTGGACCATAAGGAAGATTTACAACATCCACAGTAAATAACACAAAACAGTACTTTCGACTCACTATTTTCTAGATTAAAAACAATACCAAATTTATAAAACAACGCATAATGAAGCAACTCATAACGATTCACAGTCTTTTGCTTCATGATACTAAGGTTCTTCTCCTGAAGAAGTATATTTATTAGGATCCCCGGTGTTGGCAACAAAACACACACAAATAATCAGAAGCCTTGTCTAATAAATGTTTTTCGATATATTGATTTACAATATTATCGCACTGACGACATAGTTTTTTTCCTACTTCAGCTGTTATCATTTCGGCTGTTATCACTTCAGCTGTTATGTTTGCATATTTCTTCTTGCCACTTTAAAACCTAATTTACCAAATTCGGCGTTAAGAATATATTTTGAAGATTTATTTTTATTTTTTATAATATCGTTTAACTCAGGCTTTGTGGATTTCGTATCGTAAGGAAAATTTTACTCTACAAGACAAATTTACATATCACTTTTCCTTGAAAATGTAGCACATTAGCTATTCACCTGCTTGGCTGTGTAGAATCTTTCGAGACATTTGAAAAATAAAATAACAAATAATCAAGAAATAACACAAATAATAATATGACAAAACAAATAATAATATGAGGAATGCAAAAAAAACCGATGAAGCGTAACCTACGATAGTATATTATCACGAATAAACAACATGAAAACAAGGAACACAACGCAAGCAAATAGGCAAATATGCTGTGCACAAAATTAGATACGTGACGCTGCCAATGCTTTGCCTAGTCCCTTCGAATAATGAATATGGGTGCTACCCGACGAAAACTCGTTACTGCACAATGCAATAACATTTTGAAGTGTATATTTTGATATATGAACATTTAAAATATGAACAAGCTTAAATAGAATAAATATTTAAAACAAACCGGGTAAATTGTCCTTTTGTTTCTAAAATGTCTAATTCTCATTACCATTATAACTCAAATAAGATTTAGTACATTTAATATTCTAAATTCAACACTCACCTTTTTATATCGCTCATCGTCTATCAAATTAACATTGACCAATTTGTCATCATTATTGTCAAGTACATTGTTATCTTTTAAGGTGAGAATTGTCGTTCTACCTTCTTCAAATGAAGTAAGATCGTGGTCAACATGAAGTCCACGTAAGTGATGTTCGCCATAACGTTGCTGACGTTTAGATTTTGTTTCTTTTTCAATGATATCAGATACACCAAACTGTGCATCCAATTCCTCAAGCATGCGTGCCTAATAAAAATATAGTTTATAATTGTAATAAAAATTTATTATTTATTTGAAAAAAATTAAACATGTATAAAATAACACAAGAAAAAATAATACAAATGAATTTTACAAAAATACAATTGGAAAAAGGATTATCAAACGAGCTTGACAAAAGATACATCTGGAAATTACCATCAATTACCAAATCGATGAATAATGTAAAGCATTGAAATAAGTAAAAATATTAATAACTTGCAAAATATAGTGCAAAAAGTGAAAATTTTTATTTGACATGGTATGGCATTGCATTCGCTGATATGGAAAGGGCACCCATAGCTGAATATTTAGGTTATATTATCAATCACCGTTAGAACCCGCCAGTACAGAGACAGCTCCGCATCAGAAAGACTATGTCCACTTTCTTAAAAACGAAGAAACTACTTTGTGCATATGATCTGAGTCTCAAATTTCCAGACTTATATCACTCAAAGTATCGTCAAATGTGATGCTTTTTCAGTTTTTTTTTTCTTATGGTATGAAGACGAGCCAGCTTTTAAACGGGTGGAAGCATTGGAGATATGTATATAATACCGAAGAGTGCTCAAACTGAGCTGGATGTATAGAATAAGAACTAATAATAAAGTGTACTTTACAAAATTAACAAAAATAAAATCGATATCAAGTCCTATTCTAGCCGATCCTATCCGATCTCATCAAGTTTAATATTATATATTTAAGTGTTATAATATCATATAATTTTTATCACTTATATCACTGTTATAATATGATATATAACACTTACTCTATGTTCAGCTTCCTTCTTAGCAGCTTCCTTCACCCTACTCTTCTGTACCCAGTTATTGATGTCATCATCACTATCTACTTCACCCAATCTCTTTACATCAGCTAGTTTGTTTGCTATCAATCGTTTCTCCTTGCGTTCGGCTATCTTATTTCGAATTTTCTCCAAATGAACCACTTCTGAAATATTCTTCGCAGGCTTATGATAAAATTCACCATAATCATCCTTGCGACGTATTGAGCCATCCACAAGACCTTGTGTAGATTGTTCCACATCGTCTATTTCTTCCTTACCATTTTGAGAACCTTTGTAAATAGTAATGAATAAATATATTAAAATTTTAAATATGGAATGAAATTGAACGCAAAATAGTTTTCTTTGTTTCATTTAAAAATATATTTCATGATTATAAAAAACAATTCTTAATTATATCTAAAAACTAATTTTTATACTTTTTTCTATATAATATATTTTATTAAAATTGTGAAAACTATTGATGTATATTACATCTTGTTATGTCATGATCTTAAAAAAATATTGGTTTCTAATTCAAATTTGATATTAATTCAAAGATTTTTTATTACTGATGTGGCAATAAAATAAAAAATTGGCGATCCTTGTGAAAGATCATCATTTGTGCATAACAATTTCACAGTAGTACAAAAATCTAAAAATTTAACCCCCACGATTGCTCTTTATTTCCTAACATTAGAAAATAGACGTAAGATATCTGGAATAAAATTTATTTATAATCTTTTTCATGGGAAAATAAAAGATTCAGGTTTATTATCAAAGGTGAACTTTTTATACCTGAACTTTTTAAACTTTTTATACCAAGGCAGAAACCTTTAATGTATTTAAAGACAGTCAGGACAAAGTATCATATGTACTCTCCCATAGCGACAATGTGTTTAAATTTTAATAATATAGTCGAGTGTGATCTGTTTAATTTTGGAGTAGTGATATAACTAGAGAACTAGTTATCAAATTTAGTGTATGATTACGAATAGTTGTTATTCATTTGCTTTTTCTTTGTTTTCTTTATGTATTTTTATTGCTGTATCTTCATCATTGTTCACATGTTACTCTACAATATCATTATTGTTTCATTGTAGTTCTAGTTGTAGTTCTGGCGTATAAACCTTTATATTTATATAAGTATAGTATACTTCAGTATATATCTGTAATATTACGATATCATGTTATAATATTTCAATAACGTTAATTCTGTAATAAGTATAAAAAATTATAATTAATTCTTTGTACTGTTGGATTTTCAATAAATAAATAAATTGAAAGTTCTTGAGGTTTGTGAATAGAGCAGCAGCGAATCGTGATTTCATAAACAATGCCATAAAACAAGCAATTAATAAACAATCATCAGCCAATT
This sequence comes from Adranes taylori, assembly GCA_009867245.2. Lineage (NCBI taxonomy): Eukaryota > Metazoa > Arthropoda > Insecta > Coleoptera > Staphylinidae > Adranes > Adranes taylori. The sequence continues at coordinate 9,708 of WYDF02060062.1, forward strand.
AATTCACAAACCATCAAACAAATAAATGAATCTATAATTAAATAAATCAAGAATTGATATTTAATTAAAACAATTTAAACAACGAAAAGTTTTGCGATGCTTTATCTCTAGATGTTTTTTGGTAGCAGGCATTGAACTCGGTGAATAGAGAGATGTCGAGCACCGTCGTTAGATACGCACGCCAGCACCAGCTTGCTCACAGAGGAAAGAGAGATATATATAGAGCCGACTGCAGAAAGCGGGAGAAGAGAGAGATAGGAGCATGCAGTGTTCGTATCAACTTGCACATAGCGGGAGGAAAGAGAGATAGTCATGCTGCAAGCCACACAACGCCTGTATTCTCATGCGTATAGAGAAAGGTAGAAGAGAGTGTGAGACGGCAAACATAGCGTTCGGATTTCGATGATCTTTTTTCCTTTTTGCTGCTGTTTTTGCTTTGAACAAATGTTTTTCGCGTTTATTCTGTGTTTACATCGAATGCAGAATGTAAGAAATTGTACATATTAAGAGTTTTATGTACATATTACAGTACACATTAAGTGTTTTGTTCTCTTTAATGGCATCTTGCTCTTCGCAGGCATTTTTTTCATGGACTCTATGCACCTTGCATTTTATTATCCTTATCTAGCCAGACATCTTGCAATTCTTAATCGGTTCTAGGACTTTGCGTTCGTTATTCTCATCTGGTCGAGACATTAATAACTTAATAACTCCCTGGTGCCTATGACGATTTTTAATGGCTTAACGTTTATTAGACGAGTTTTCCTATGTTGCTTGAAACAAGCGTTGCTATCCATGTAAAATTGCCGCCGCTATTCCTCGATTGGCTAAGCTCTGTATTGGAAGGGGGTTGTAACTCGCTGTTTGTTTGCACGTTAAATTTGATTGGAGCTCCCTACCATAGAATCCTAGAATCTCAGCAGGGATATTATGCGATATTGTTCCTTACAATTCGTAACGGATGAAAGGACGCTTCTTATTCGAGGAAAATTCTCCCTTCCTAAAGATTTTAGCAGAAATGTCGTCTAAGCCCTGTCTAGTTACCGCCGCCAACGTCCATGGCTACCGCCGTCGAAGCAGGACACTACAAATCTGTTTTCATATAAAAAGCCATACCCAGGCAGACGTATTTGTTCTTGTTTCTGTTAGATCATGAGTGGGCGACTTACACGCAGTTCTATCAATAATAATACCCTAATAAGCAAACAACATATTCTCGTAGAGTGAGTTATATTTCGCACCCCTGAATTTGTTTGTCCACTAAGTAAACGCTACCCGCAACATCACTTATTTATGCTTCGAATTTATAAAATTAAATTGACCCCACCCACAGTAAATTTCTCACAACAAGAAATCTGGTAAACAAGACTTACACTCCTTAATATTTCGGCGGTAATCTTCCGACCGCTCAATATCTAATTCTTTAATCTCTACCCTCTCATCCATCTACACATTTCATAGTCCTCTCCATGTATCTACGACATCGATGAGAAAGCGAGGAGGACATCAGCAAAAGAAGAGGGAAATCTTACTAAGGTTTACTTGGACCGTAGAGAAAGCCGTGTGAACACACTCGAGAGACCAATCAAGCAACAGTCTTCGAGAACACCACGATACTTGGTCGGCGCTGACGATTCTTGGTCCGTGCTAGAGCCATCATTGAATTCTCCTCCAAAGCAAACTGAAGATCCATGGACTGTACCAGATTCGCCACTACCTCCGACAGCACGGGAAGACGTCGCGTTAGCACCGAACCAGGTAAAGGATGGTTATATCGTCACGCCAGAAGAACATAGTCGCCGTCTCTTCCGGGGTACTTTCGGCGACAATGACAAAGATCGACGCGTCCCTCACTTTTCCTCAGACGTCGCAACATTGCCAGCTCCGAATCCATGCACAATCCAAACAATTTAGCAAGAAGAACCTATATCAAACTTTTTAATACCTTAGCTCATCAAATTTAATTTTTAATTTTTTTAACTGGGAAAGAAAACGTCCTAAATATTTTGAATTATAATTAGAAACAAACAAAAAAAATGTGAGTCAAAACTAACGAGCGTGATTAGAATCACTAATGAGTTATAAAT
>WYDF02060073.1:0-11794 GCA_009867245.2 Adranes taylori
AAATTCGGTTTTGTCTCCCTCCAATGTTTTCTTTGTGGAGCATTTGCTCCAAATACCTTCTTTTTTGATATAATCATTACCTCTAAGTACTTCAGTGAGTGCTAATCCATAATTGTGATTTGAATGCTATTATTTGGTAGAATCTAATGTTTACGAGAAATTAATATCTGGAGCCTATAGGTTCTTCAAACCTATTACAAGAACGTCATATACAATAGAATTGATCCTGAGTTCAGTTTTAAATATTAGAGGAACTGTGATATATAGCGAAAGGATGAGTATAAAGGATTTTGTGTTGAGAAGTAGTGGTAGTGGAAGTAAGGATGGATTGGTGGAAAATAAGCAACATGGAGGAATGCAGGCGAGGAAAAGATCTAGGACAGAGGTAATGTCGAGCTTTGAAATGTAGGTGTTGTCGGAAAATAGGAAAGTGAGAGTGGATCAAGAAGTGATTAAAGGAGAAAAAAGGGTCAGAGAGAGCAGACAGAGAAATTCAGATATGAGTTCGAAGAATGGAGAAAAGAGATCAAAGAAAAAGAAGTTGCATGGAAGCATGACAGGGAAGAATTGAAGCAGAGATTGTGTGAATTAGAGAAGACCGAAGAAAATAAGCAAAAGGCAGAAAACAAAAGAATATCGTCATATATGGGCTGGAAGAAGGGGTGCAGGATAATATGAGGTTAAGTGATTTATGGAGCAGATTGGGCTGTAAGGTTGAATGGGACAAATTTTATAGGATGCTAAAGGATAAGAAGCAGGCAAAAGAAAGACCAATAATGATGAAGATGAAAGCTTGGGAAGATTAGAGAGAAATAATCGGAAGGAAAGGTAAGCTTAGAGGCAGAAAAGTATATATAGAAGATGATTTGTCGAGGAAGGAAAGAGAAGTTTTAAAAAAGGATAAGCAAGTTTGCAATGGAGAATAAAAAAAATCGGATGGGTTTAAGTTAGGTTACAAGAAAGTGTGGATTGGAGAAAAATTATGGGTGTGGGATGATGATAATGATGGATTGAAGTAAGAAAGTAATAAAGGGGAATTGGGAAGAATGGGGCAGAATGGGAGGGAATGGTAACACAGAGGGAAATGGATATTAAATGGGAGGAATGATGGAAACGATTTTGAAGGAAAGAAAGCGCAGGTGAGAAGAGAGGGGCGGATGGGAGAAGAATGGTAGTAGTGACCATGACCAAAAAAGTAACAAGGAGGATGTGGGCGGTAGGAGTGGGGTGGTAGGGAGAAGAATGGTAGTAGTGACCATGACCGAAAAAGTAACAAGGAGGATGTAGGCGGTAGGAGTGGGGTGGTAGGGAGAAAAGAGAGAGAGCGAAGGGTATGGGCGAAGAGGAGTTGAAGAAGAATGGATGGAGGAGGAAGAGGAAATAGGGAGTAATATCAAAATATAAAGAGAAAGAAATTGAGGCGCCACCAGATCTGGAACTCGGAAACGAGAATTATGGAGGACAGGTAGAACTTGTGGTTGGGAATGAGATGATATGCGGCATAGGAGATACGACAAAGGGGGAGAAATCAAAGGAAGTAGTGTGAGTAGTGTGAGCTGTAACATAGCAGGGTTGCGAAGGAAGCTAAGGGATAATGAATTTGTGGCGTATTTGGAGAAATACGATGTAATAGCCTTGGTTGAGACATGGGTGGAGTTTGGGGGTGGGAGGAAGTAAGAGAACGTTAACCTGGAGGATTGAATGAAGAAGAGGAGAAATGTGAAAGATAGAGCGAGGGTTATAGTGGGGTTATGGAAAGGATTAAGGAGTACGGAAGTGAAAATGGTGGTACTGGAAGAGGTTAAGGGAGTAGAAGTGGAGAAAGGAGGAAATAAGTGGCTTTATATTGTACTACATATTAAAAATAGTGGAAGGAATATATGAGAGTGATGGGAGAGGGGGGGGGGGGCAGATGGAACAATAAGTATGGGAGGATAGTGATATTGAGATATTGGAACTTGAGGGTAGGAGAATGCATGGGTGTAAATATAGGAATGAATGCAGAATGTATGATAAGAAAATAAAGGGATAAGGTGTTATATGCAGAAGGGAGGATGTTAGTGGTGGAGGGAGGCTGTTAGTGGATGTCAGCTCTAGGAGCAGAGTATGCTGATGATGAATGGCTGCGTGGAAGGGGACTGGGAAGGAGAGATAACATTCAGGGGACACGAAGGAGGATCAGTAATTGATTACCTTATAGTAAGCGAGGAAGCAAAAGGGTATATAGAAAATATGATAATAGGAGACTGGATCGAATCAGATTACTTCCCAGTGGAAGTAGCATGGGGACCAGGAAGAGAAGAGGAAATTATGTAACAGAATGAGAAAAATGGAGAGAAAAGAAAGGAGAAGGAAAGGTCTGAATGGAGTGACAAAGAAAAAGTGAGGCATGGAAAAAGATTGGAGAATGTGGTATGGAAGGAAGTAATCAGAGTAGAAGATATGCTAGAGAGGATTAAATTAAATTTGAAAAAAGAGTAGTAAATGAGGATGGAGTGAAAAAAAGGGATGAGAGGGTAATGCACGATAAAAAAATGGGTAGAGGCAAAAAAAAGTTAGGGAGACGATAAGGCAGGTAAGAGACGGGAAGGAACCGTATGAAGAGGAAGTAACGATGAAAAGGATATGGAAAGAGCAGGGCAAGAGGAGTAGTAAAAAATGACGTACAAGAGAGAGGGATTATAAATGGGCTAAGATCGGAGAAAGAGGTATGGATATATATAAGGGATAGAGGAAAAGAGAGCACGAGCGAAGTAACGGAGAATGTAAGCATAAATGAATGGGAAAAGAAGTGTAAGGAGGAAGTAATGGACGAGGATAGTAATGGGGAAAGACAGGAGAAAAGAGAAGGGGTGGAAGAGCAAAAAAGAGATGAACGGAGAAATTAAGAAGTAAAGCCAGAAATACAAAAGGTAAAGAAAGGAATCGGGGTGGAACCGGATGGTATGCCAGTCGAAGTGTGGAAATGCTTGAACGAAAGAGTGATAAGAGTATTAACGAGGGTTATGAACGCGATATGGAAAGGAGAAGAGAGGGTGCCAGAAGAATGGAACGAGGGTGAGATAATCCCACTGTACAAGAGGGGAAATAGGAAAGAAGCAGGCAGTTATAGGGGGATCACAATAATGAATGGGAGTTACAGATTGTATGGAAAAGTGTTGAATGGAAAGTTGCAAAAGGAGATGAATGAAAGGAGAATAATATCAAAGACGCTGACAGGATTGGTTAGGGGTAAGGGCACAATTGACAACATAGTCACTCTGAGCTATATAATAAATTAAGAAGTGGGAGAAGGTAGGAATTTGTATCTGGCATTTTTTGATTCGAAGTCTGCGTTTAATAGACTGAATAGAAGACGTTTATTGAGGGGAATTGATGAAGAGGGGATATCTGTGGGTATCCGTGAAAGTATAAATAAGCTGAATGATGATAATAGAGTAAGAATGATAGTGGGGGAGAGTGTGTCGGACTGTTTCAGAGTGTGCAAAGGAGCAAGGCAAGAGTGCCCACTAAACGAAAATTTATTTAACATTTATGTTACGGATCTGGAGTGGGTGCTAAAAAACGGAGAGGCAGGAGGAGTGCTAGTGGGTAATGAGAGAGTGTGGACACTGGATTTTGCAGACGATATTGAATGTATGGCGGGTGATAGAGAAGAATTGAAAGAGATGATATAACGAGTGAATAGATATATGCTTATAAGAGGGTTGGAGGTGAACGTGGGAAAGACGAAAGTGATGGTATGCTAGAGAGGGGGCAGGCATAGTAAGAAAGATGAATTTGTACTGAACTGAAGGGTAATTGAGTGCGTGAAAAAGTTTAGGTGCTTAGGATATATGTTGAGCAGAACTGGGAGCGAGCGAGAATATGTGAAACTGCTAGTGAAAAAAGCAGGAACAGCGGCAGAGAGGTTAGGGAATATATGGAAGAAAAAATTCGGGGAATCAGTCAAGATGAGGATGAGAATACTTGTATGTGTGGAAAGCATAGTATTATACGGAGCAGAAGTATGAGTGGTTAGAGAAAGAGTGGAAATAGAAAGGATGTTAGTAAGGTACTTGAAGAGAAATTTGGGTGTGGACAAGTCCACTCCAAATGAGATAGTGCTGCAAGAACGCAATGTGTATAAGTGTTGGGTAAAGCCGACAAAGAAGATGGTGAAATATGAAAGGAAGGTGATAACAGGAGAGATGGAGAGAATAGTGAAAAAGGTATATATATACGTGCGATGAAAGAAGTAGAAAATGGAGAAACAAGGAATAAATGGGTAAATGACAAAAAGAAATTGTATAAAAGATGCAGATTATCGATGAGGAAATGGTATGAGAGAATGGTGGAGGTGGAGTGGAACTAAGTTATTATCAATATTTTTTTCTTAGGATCTCTACTCTTATATCTACTAATCTTTGATTGCAATTTCGGCGTTGGGGGCGAGATTTTGGCTTTCGGGTCATTGAAATGTTAGTTATGAAGCGTTACGTTGCGTACTTTCAAACCCTACCATACTGTCACTGTCGGGAAGGCCATTATTTAGGTTGGCATATTTGGTTGGCAGTACGATTAATAAATATAGCAGTGGGCTAAGAATAATCGAGAAGAAGGAAGAAGTCATCTTGCTTCCTGACTTGTTGACGAGTGCGGTTCAGAAAAATACGCAAAATGCTGTGGTGTGAGTTTTACGCTGAGATCAACTGTCATCAGGTTGTCAGCGTAGTGGATTGGACAAATTCAACCATTGTCAGAGAGACGTTTTCAGAAGGGGTAATTGTTGTGGACTTGGTAGTGGAGAAGGAAACCGGTTATTACATTATACTGCAATTTTGAAAGGCCAACAACGTATTAAGTTAATATAGATTAAACAATTTGGAATATACTATGGAAAGATTTGTCAATGATCATCATAACGTATGAAATATTGTAATTTGCTTTTGATCAGTTTGAAAAGGAAATATTAAGCGACACTAAAAGAATTTAGAATTACAAATTCTTACTCTAAACTAAATCTTTACTGAAGCATAATCTGGCAAAATATAATTCACTAATTTTAAAACTTCCTTTACAGTCGAGAGAAATATACGTATTATCTTCTGATACGCTTAAATTTGTCTGCTATTAACATAAATGTCTGTCTAGAACAAGAGAACAATAAACTGATACGAGTTTCAGTTGACAGTTAATGCGAGACATTAAAGTAAATCTACCAGCATTTTTCTCATTGAGTGCAATATTCGTACATCTATCTAAAGATCTATCCCTGATCTCATTTCCGCTTACGCTTTGTGCAAGATCAAAGTTTGTTTGTATCTCTGTACTTGCGTTTCTTTCTATATGTCTCACTTCCGTTTTCTCTGTTTACTTTGAACTATAAGAAAAAACTTGATTTACGAAGGTAATAAGTTAGCTCCCCGATTCTTTTGCATAAAACATTAACAATTCATTTGTGCCATTTCGGTTACATAGAATCTTTAGAGAAAATTAAGAAAAGAATGTAAAATACATAAAAATAATGAATATCTTTAGAAATACTGATATACACAAATCTTAAAAGTAGTATTGAACAATTGTAAATTTTTAAAAGTATAGTATGAGGTCAACCAGTATGGCAAAGCGTAATATTAAAAAACAAAACAAGAAAAAAATGGCCGAATAGAAAATAATAAACTGGGAAAAACTGAATACAATGTTAATAGTATGAGATTCCAGTAATTTAGGTTGCCAAAAAGAAAAATCCAATGTTTAGCTTTATAAAAATGAAGATTGAAGACTTTCTTAGTAGTAAAGCTTTAGAAAACAAGATAACAAATAGACAAGTTTCAACAATTGGAGCAAAAATTGAATGAATATTATGCTTTGGATGGTTGACCGGTATTTTACTCTTTACCATTCTAGGTTCATTCCTTCTGCGCAGGCTTAGCCCTGCCCCAAAGATGACGTCATCAAATTCCAGCATTCTGATTGGTCCACGTCATCAATGCTGCTCTGTTGTCTACAGGGATGACGTCATCAGAATCGACCAATTGCTGGCCGTTCCATACTTGATTCCCACTCCAAGTGAAAACTCCGCATCCCACCACAATTCTCAATCACCTGATGATTTGAGGTTACGTTTAAAAATTATGTCGCAATACTGTTTAGATATTGCGCATTATACGCATTTGGGCAACAACCCAAATGTAAACAAAAAAGCGCGTGCTCAATGTTGTTCGTAAATAAAAAAACCACTTGACCGCGTTGTTTGTAAACAAAGGAGCGCGCGGTCTGGCGCGAAAACCGCCCCATTCTAGTGATAATTAAAAATACAATATAGATAAACAGTAATATCGTGAATTGCATGAAAGAAAGTAGTGACGTTTACAGAAATTCCTAAACTTCCGACAATGAGTATAAACAAGCTATTAGACTGATTATCAAACTAAAAGAGAATCAAGAAAATAAATCGTTGGTAACTAAAGAAAATAAAATTAAACGAGACGCAGATGGCGAAGGATACAAGTTGAAAAGAAACGAATGTATAATGAGGATGAAAATAGTTAAGACAATGAAACTGAACGATACAAGCAAGAAAAAAAATACAGTAAAAATAAAAAGTTACTTAATGATTAGAAATCAGGAAATAAGTTCTGTAATTATCGATGGTAAAAAAGAAAGGGCAAGAAGAATAATGGCGAAGAAATAAATACATAATATATAGAGAATATAAAGGAACTGATGATCAACAAGCCTCAATCAAACAGCCAATAAAGGAAAATAGAGATATCAAAACTGAAGCAGGCAGAATTTCATTAAATATCATTAAGTCAATAAAGAAAATACTCCTGAAATTGAAAAATAAGTCATGCTATGATAGTATTAAGCCAATGGGGCTGACATCTGACACAGCTCGTTATGCGTTGCTAAATATGATTAAATTGATACAGCGAAATAATGAGAAGCCGAAATAGGCAAACTGCTTAGTAGTAACACCAATTCTGTAGAAACCCGAAGCAAAATATGAGATAAAGGTAAGCCCTATTAAATTATGCCTACTATAGAAAAAATAATAGAGGGGATGGTCTATTTCAAATCAAATAATTATTTACGTGAGCATGGAATACTAACAGAACACCAATCTGTTTTAGATAACTTAGTAACTATAAATAATTGGCAAGAAATATTGAGGTTCTTATAAAAATGGAAAAATATGGAAATGGCGGCAAGAATAAGGATACTTTGATACTACCGAACAAACACAAGTCAACGTACAACGTGGGATGGTGAATTATCTCGAGAGAAAAATATAAATATTTGTGTTCCTGATGGAAGTAGGCTAGATTAAGTGCTTTTCGATTTAAGGTTGAATATGTTTCAATTTGTATATTAATTACTTAGTTGATGACATGAGATATGCACATATACAGTTATTTGCTAATGACATTCTAATTTATGTAGTTGGACCATGTAGGCTTATTGACGCAAATGGTATATTTACAACTGGTTAGGTATTTAAGTGAACCTGGAATGCTAACAGAAAATAGTCGGGTTATAGAGAACACAATTAGAAGATAACAAATAACTAATTGACAAGAGAAAACCGAGTTGCATATCAATGTTGCGGGGGAATTAGTGATCAAAGAAGAGACTTTGGAACAGTGTGGCGAAAGGGGTTGGTACAATAAAATGGACAAAAATGGAATTCGCGGCAGGATGCTAGGATGGTTTGAAAACTACCTAAGAAACAGAAGTCAACATACAAAATAGGTTGATAAATCGCAAGAGAAAAGTTTAAATGTTGGTGTTCCTCAAGGAAGTAAGTTAAGCTCTAAAAATTTTAAAAATGTCCGATTACGTTTTGCATTTCTGTAAGGTAAATATTTATTAGTTTGTTATCTTTAGTGAAATAATAAATAATTTTATAATTTGTATGATATATATATATGAATCTGAAATGAGTCACAATTATACCAAGTGAAAATTAGTGACCTAGTTATTTGATATAAGAAATGAGTTTCTTATATATATATAAATTAGGAATAAACCGTACTTTTGTCATTTCCAGAAACCTGACTCTTCACAAAGCGTTATGCAGTGTAGAAGACGAAGAAATCGGAGCAGACACATTGGCATTATTACCACCAACAAATGGCGTGGAAATATTACTGACGAAGGCTCATGCGACGAGGATAAAGTTGACATGAGCAATCTTCCTAGTTCCCACATGTAGAGCACTGTTGAAGAAATTCCACCGAGGATGACTAGTCATCTGACAATGATTTACCACTTATGAAATTTCTTTATAACTACTATACTGCTCTTTAAATTTTATACTGTTTATTTTCTAACATAAAAACGCTCGTTCCTGAGAGTATAGAATTTGCTTATTTTGATTGTTATAAAAAAGTACTTACATTCTTATACGACAAACACAGAAAGGCAATAACAAATTTAAATAGTTTGGTTTATTGTTCTAATATTTATAACTTCAAATATATTCTTCTACTAGCAGCTTTAATTGACTGACTGTATGTAGCTTCTATATACAATTCAAAATTTGTTATGATGTTTCCATTCCATTAACAAAATAGCAAATAAAAGACCAGTGTTTTTCAACCTGTGGCTTGTGACTCCAGGGGGATCGCAAATGCTTGATTGGGAACTTTATTTTTAAATATAGGTTGTACAATCTACATTCTACTCTACACAACATTAAAGATACAACAATAATTTCAGTGAGACGGCTATGCATGTTTATTTTTTTAATAATTTGTCAAATCGTGGTTCTATTTTTGAGACGCAAATAACCGAATCGTTTTCTAATTGGAGCCTATTTCTGTTCTTAGTTTTATGTTCACCATTGCGGGGAAAGTGAGTTCACATAGGTAGGAAGTGGAGAATTGCACTAATAGACGTCAAGACGTTAGACATCAAACTTTGCTAGTTAAATTCCATTTTAAGCATGCCGTCAGCTGCATCATCTGTCAGAGTTTCTTTCGTCTTCGTGGTGAGATCAGCCAGTTGTACTAAGATACCCAAAAAAGGATTTAGTATTCACCTATGCCCATTGACAGCGTCAAAGTTCAGTTCTGGAAAGTAATTTAATAATCTTTTTTCCAAATTATGGAAGCTGTGAATATTTGGAATATTTGGAAGCCAAATTATGGAAGCTGGAAGTTAGAATATTTTGTCATTTGCCTTGGAGGCTCTTGTTTAAACTATTGAGGTGGTTCAAAAGATCAGCGAGAAATGCTAATTTTAATAGCCAAACAGGGTCACAAAAGTAATTCGCTTATTCAGATTCATCATCTTGTAAGAACCATAAAAATTCAGCTTTTAGTTCAAGAACTCGTGTTAATACATTTCCTTTTGATATTCATCTGACCTCTGTATGATAAAGGATATTTTGATGGTGTGAACCCATGTCTTCACAAATGATTCTATGCAATCGAGTTTGCAAAGGTTTACCTTTAATAGAGTTCACAACATTGATCACCACTTTCAGTACATCATTCAAGTCAGAAGATAAAACCTTGGCTACCAGAGCTTGCCGATGAAGAAGGCAGGGTGTCTATGAAACATTTGGCATTATTGATTTTAATTTCGCAACGAGCCCGCTTTAATTGCCAGATATAGCTTTAGTGCCATCGCTACAAATAGCGATACATTTTGTCTAATCAATCTTGTAGTTGCGAGTGCTTTCTAAAAATGTGTCGTACAAACACTGGCCAGTAGTGTTCGCAGGAAGTACTTTGCAAAATAAGATGTCTTCATTGATACTTTCATCTGCTTCAAAGCGCACAAATACCACAAATTGCGCACAATCTGCAATCTGCATCGTCGACTTATCAAACTGCAGAGCAAATTGTGGGCTCTTCTTTAATTTTTCAACTAATTGTTCTCGAACGTCACCGGCCATATCATTTATTCTCCGTTCAATTGTATTATCAGAAAGTGATATGCTTTTTTTGGCTTGTTTGCCTCCTGATTACCTAACAATTTTCAACGATACCCGGGCTAGAGCATAATAAAATTCTCGGCAACTGTATGCGGTTTCCCAGCTTTAGCGATTCGGCATGCAACTGAGTAGCTAGCTAAAAACGCTTTCTCATTGACATTTGATACCTAAAATAAGATATTGTTAATATTTGACATTTTAATATTTAAATTTAATGTAAATAGATTATTTAACTCTGATATGAATTTTTAAAATCATTATAGAATTTTTGATTATTGTAGATGTATTTAATGCAAAATGAGGCGGATATTAAAGTGTGATTAATTCTTTGGGTAATATTGATTGATGATAATATGTATTTCTCAAAACCGTAACAACTTTCAATAATATTTTGAAATTTATAAAACAATTATTTTGGTGTTTATAAACTTGAAAGGTTGTTTTCTTGACCTAATAAAATATTCATAAGAATGTTATGCAATTAAACCCTAAGACATGTAATAGAAAATATAACGAAAACTAGAAACTAGTCAGGTCAAAACAAATACAAATAATGTCATATCCCACATTACAAAAGAAGTTTGGTGCTAATAACAAACCCAGCAATCTCCATTGCCATTTCTGAAACAGATCCAGCAGTCTCTATCTGTACCAATCAGAGGATACCTTTCTAGTCAGTTGCCAATATAGGAACAATTTTGAGGTTATGTAAGCTTAATCTTTAACATTAAGCTTAGAGACCGGGTTTGCAAATCAGGAATGTCCAAAATTAAAAAACACTGAGCAAATAAATTTTATTTTTAAACGGAAATATTCTTTTCTAATAATAAAATAAATTAATAAACTTTTCCCGATCAGTTTCGACTGTGAATTTATGGGAATGGCAAATTTTTATTTTCGTGAATAATTATTAAGTTCAAAAAAGGAGATTACAAGGTTTCTTATGAAAGGACTCGCATAGTATTATTTTTAAACAACAAATAATACTAGTTCATTACCTGAATCATAGTAGTTTTCTAATCCTTAAAGGTTTTCAGGTTTCGTTCAAATAAATGTAAAGGTTTATCAGCACCCTTGTTATGTTTAGTTGAGAGATGACACATCAGCTTTGATGGCTTCATACTCTCACGGGATAATAGTTCACCGCAAATTTCAGATTGAGGTTTATTATTCATGACAGTAAAACCATATTTCAAATAATTGTTGTCATAAAGTCTATTTCTTTCGGTTTAGACTCGCTTGCGCTACTGCCACAAGGCTGCGCAGGTCTTCTTAGAAACTTGTCCATTTTATGCACGCCCGGAGAGATACGCGAAGACTGTGTGGCTTTGTGTCAGTGTAATCACTACCATACACGCTGGCGTAATCTGACAACTGACAAAAGACTGCGACCGCTGACCACTGATGTTCAACCAACCTGCGCGCACACTCTCCGCTCCCCGCCAAACAGCGATATATACGTCTTATTTTAAATCACTGATATAATTTTATTACGTGCAGGGATCGCCAGATTTTTTTTACTTCTAAAGGGGTCGCATATTCAAGAGTGAAAAACACTGGTGTAGACAATGAGTTTGTATTGATGTCGGATTTACTTACCATCGCCTGAATGTTCGTTTGTGGTGATCTACACATGCCTCTGGTATGGACTCTCTGCCGTCGCCCTTGTATGTTTGCGTGGATGGTTCTTTGACCTCTGATGTTGACTTTATGGCTGATGTTGACTTTATGGCTTTCCCATTGACGAAGATTTCTCTAGGAAGGGTTATAACAGATTGATATGAATGAATGAAATAAGAAGTGAGTGACGAGAGTACGAAAGATTCTCCAGAAAATTTATTAATGTAGCATATGTGCATACTTGAC
>WYDF02060084.1:0-11793 GCA_009867245.2 Adranes taylori
ACCATCTCTAATTCCCAGAACCCATAACTTTTAAATAAACAATATTTTGGAGTACCAGCAGGTTGATTTTTTTTAATTAAAAAAATATTATTTCTTTAAATAATAAATCTATCATCTATTTATTATAGAATTTGTAAATAGCATTAGTATAAATAAATATTTGTTGGTTATAAATTAAAATAATGTGGTAATAAATAAAATACTTTTATAAAATTATATTTTATCTATATTTTCTATTAATATATTATGGAAGTAATAAATCTTAAAAAAATAAATCTGTTTAATAAATCCTAAAAAAAATATAAATATATTCTATTTGGGTTTATTAAAAAAAAACTGTTTAGAGAAACAAGATGCATGCCATCTGTTTAAAATTATAAACTAAATAGTGTGATATGAAAAAAATTATATATTTTAATTTATATACCTACTATGCACTCACTCCGGTATTCACAATATTTAGAATAGTGCCAAATGTAATATATCATTTAATGTCATTAGCATCTAAGTTTGTTAGCGATATTTAAATTTTTACATTTTCTAGTTATATTTTAATCGGAATATCATGCAGGATCAAAATTATTAAGAAGCAAGGACTGGAGTTAACGTTTATTTGAGGAGTTAACGAACAGTCTTTACCACACACTTTGGTCATACTCAATATATAAGCTTGTCAATAATGCATGCTAATGGTTGCACTGTACGAAATCATCTTGTTTAGACAAGAATGGCAGCAATTTTGTCTCTTTTGATCTCTACCACTAGAATTTTTCCGAAATTGAGTCAATACACAATCGGGAGATTTAAAATTTTTATATTTTGTTACAAATATTTGTAAACATAGTTTAGATTTGGATAGGGTTATAGCCTTTTTATTCTTTAACTTGAAACTGTGCATATTTTTAGATCAACGATAGCAATCTCTCCAAATCAATTTTCTAAATACCTCGATAGAAGGTTAACATATTTTATGAGATGCTTAATAGCGGCGATCGCGCCCTCCCACTTCCCCACAAGAATCATGCTGGATCAGCCCTTGATAATTCCTTTATGAATTGAAGTACCTTTATCTCTTTCTCGAATATTTGTTTCTTATTTAAATCCTATCCACTGACGTGGTCCACTGACGTGGTCCACTGACGTGGTCCACTGACGTATCCACTGAAAAAAGGAAAAAATGATATTTTATATTAAGTAACAGGCTTCCAACTATGAAGACTTCCATAAATATATAAATACAACTAGTAGCGTACCGTTTATACAGATCAAGCCACCAGCCACCCAGAGCCTGATTCAACTCGTTCTAAACCTAAATGATGACTGACGCTGTCATTTGAAAATCCAATTTAGCGGTTGGCAGATCATTTCCGATCTAGAATTTAGCGGTTAATTTGAATTTCGATAACGCAGATTTGTGCTTCATTGCTTGCCTATAGCGCTTTACATTCGACGCAAGATGGCGTTTCTTGTAATTGTTAACAAATATTTGTTTTCCAAAATATTTATTTTACAGACCCCATTAATTCATATGACACAATACGGAAAGTTGCGAAAACACATACATAGCAGACCTTTAACGTATAAAAGCTTGAGAAATTTTATTTCGCCGTTATTTTAATCAACAGTGTACATTTAACTATCATTGATGAACTTGTTCCAGAGGCTGCTCGCAAATAATACTACACTTGATCAAGTGGTTTTTTCTGTATTTCCAAACCCTAATGCTATTAAATTACGATCACATTCATTTAGAGGGATTTGTTAACCCCTTCGTACTTTTTGATTACAATCTTTATAATCTGTATCTGTTAAATAATTTTTTATATAGAGGCAAAGCAGAGCTGCAATTTTGTTTATTGTGCTTATGGGTGCTGTGGGAAAAATGGTGATTTGTGATAATTTTAAAATAATTAAACTTTTGAAAAGTTTGTGGATAGATTTTCTAGGAATATGAAAGATTCTAAAAATTTTGCAGAATGAAAACGCTTTTCATTTGTTTTACAACCAACTTACCGGAAATCCTTTAATTTTCATTTATCAGGAAAGTCAATGCCGTTATCTTAGATTATCAAAGATGAAGGATTCAAATGAATTGTGTTGTACAGTATGTTTACAGGTTTTATGATTTTGTTTGAAACATTTTTTGAAAATGTTTACAATTTTGTTTACAATTAACATTTGTTACAATATATACAGAGTGTTTTATTTAATACAACTTTGGTGACTCATTTGTTTTGATAACGGTTCCTGTAATTATGTTTTGTAATTTGTTATGATGAAGGCAAACATGCTTCATGCTATTTCAAATATACATTGCTATTTAAATAACAATTTATTTGGTGTAAAACAGCAAAATTACGGTACTAAATATCGAAGTGTTGCAGTCCACATTTTAATTAAATTAAAACCAAGTATTCCAAAACACCATTTATTAAATAAACATTCTAGGTACGTGTAGCTACGAGGACTAGCTGGGCATGTTTCTGGTTGATAATTTTTGGAAAAAAAAATTAATTGAGAAAAGTCATTAACATCACAATAGTTTTTAATTTTTTTAAATTTTTATTCATTATATTAAAGTTAAATTCATATAACACATTTTTTTTTTGGAAAGCTACAAAATGATGATATAAAATTATAATATGACATAGCAGGCAGATGTGTGCTCAAGTTTCTGAAAAAGGGGTAATTTATTCCTCGAAACAGGGTTGGCTGTAGGTAGTACGCAACGGATGCAGAGTATCCGCGCGCCACTGGTCAGGGATGCCTGAGACAGAAACTTATAGTCGAAGTAACAATTATGAACAAAGTTTGTATCTAATAATAGTTACATTCTAGCTAAGATATAAATCCCAAATATAACGTAATAATCAAACCTTATGTTAACTGTATGTTAACAAAATCTGGAAATTTGGGAATTTACAAAGGATTTTAAATGAGATTCTCTAATAATGTATATCTAAATTGACTAATCTAATTCATCAAAGAAATATAAAATGTATAATTAAATATAATCTAATTTATATTAATCAATCTAATTATATAATCTAATTTATATTAATCAATCAATTAATCATAAGTAAATTAGTTAAATTAAGAAGAAAATATATATATAACCACCTGTATAATCTTAATATGTAAATAAAAGCCAGAAAAAAAACAGTTAAGGTGCAAGGTCGTCAACTTCTACAACCTACACACATCTATACAAATAAAAAAACATCAGACTAGCTACGCACTAATAGGAAGCCAGCGGCATATGAACACGACAAAAGCTTTGTACTTGCCGAAACGACGAGTGACTTTTTTCATCTAATTTGTCATATATTTTAATATCTACGATTTACGTATTTCTTAATTACTTAACGCATATATTTCTTTTGTCGGCTTATACAAGTTTAGACAAGAAATTTCATCATACTACAATTCTCTGAATGTTCGTTAAGCTTTTTACCCTTTTGGCGCTTAATAATCTGATTGGATATTAGTTTAACGTATTTTTGAGGGAGGCGTTTTTCTTTTTCTATGAAATACTTTGATATTTTGACGCATCAAGCTATTATTTCCACCGCTGGTGTGACCCATCACTTTTAGAAATCACCACTACTTGTATTTTCACTAGATAAGCTTCCCACTAGATTCCTTCCCAGAAAATTCGCATAAAAGGAGCCTTCCAGAACAGAGTCGAAGAGACACAATTTTCGAGTTGTTGTGTTTGGATGGCTGCGAGAACCCAACCGCGCTAGTCCAAAGCTTTAATTCTGAAATAAGACCTGATCAATTCTTTTTGGTCACCGAGAATGATTGCAACCACTGTTGATCTGATCTTAAAGCGTTATAGTAAAATGTCAAATCTTCAAACAATATATTAATCTACGAATATAATAAGTAAATAAATAAAATTGTACAAAAATAAAATTCTACGAAACTTCTACGAAACATATAAAAGGTTAAGTATCAGGCGACACATCTTCTGCTGAATCTTCCAATTCCCAATTAATTTTCTTCTAATCTTATTCTCATATTATTTTCCCATTGTGCTTGACATCGATGTAAGATATGGAGAGTCACACGAGAAGAAGACGTTACCTGGAACGAGGACATCACCGACGCCAATTTCAGTACTTCGGCAGAAACCAACTTCATTCCGTCAACACAAATTATTAGTCAATATCCTCAGCATCATTATTCATCAACAAAAAGCCCATAATCATGTTTTAATGCATTTCTACGCTTGTGCGCATATCTACGAAAATCCTACGCCAACAGCGTATTGATAAGGTTCTACATCGCTAATGCTCCATTCGATCATCATCTACGTATTATTCAAACAGGAATCATTTTATTTAATCCAGTCAACTTAAACGCCGTTGGTACAGAGGAGAAATACATTCCAGAACCGTACTCATAGCTGAAGACAAACAATACAATAAAATACGAAAATCATATTTAGTTCGTCACTCTTTATTTGCTTTGTTTTGAAATGGAAGAAGAGAACTGGATCAGCCTAACAAATTTTGAATTATATTTAGAATCTTTAGAATCAACATTATTGTCAGTCATTTAAAAATCGCGCTTCGAGTCGTATATTTGAAGTTATAAATATTTGAGAACAATAAATCAAACTATTTAAACTTGTTATTGCCTTTCTGTGTTTATCATATAAGAAACTATGTACTTTATTATACAAATTAGAACAAACGAATTCCTAATCCAACCCTAAATCTCATGCAAGAGCAAATTTTGTTACAAAGAGAATAAAATATAAAAAGCAGTACAGTAGTTAGAAACAAATTACGACCCTGCTTTGGTTAAGTCAAATAAAACCAGTAACAACGTCCACAAACCTCCACAAACGCTACTCAAATAAATTTTACATTTAATTTTATATGTTTCTTCTAAGTTTAATATTGTTCATTAACATTATTTAATTTGGTTTTGTTTTCTACTTTTAGTTAGATCACTAATTTAATATTTCTTTGGTAAAAAATACACTCATAACACCGCACCCGATAACACCGCACCAGCTACAGTAAAACACCAATATACCGCGAGTCATATCCGATTGTACCTATAATAATGGGGTTAGAGTAATGAAGCGTGTTCAATAAATATCATATTAAAGAATAATTACGTGTAATTTCATTAAGTTTCTAGTTAAGTTTTATTCGAAAATGCATATAACTTTAGATACATTGCAAGGAAACGTTTTATTTCTAATAAACATTTTATTGTTATTAGGTTACAATCTAATAAATTTTACTCACACATAATAATAAATTAACAGAAAATAAATATAAAGTTTTTATTGGTATGTCCTTCCACCAAAAAAAAAACCATAAAACAATATTTAAACATACAAATTACATTTATATATGTATATTTAATTTAATAGGTTTCTGTTCAATAATAGTTTTATCACTTTTATTCTTATGATGGTCATAAATTTTCTTTAACTTATTCCCGTTTATTAAAGAAATTTATATTAATTTTTGTCAATATCTCTTTCTCAATTTGATAGAAATATGTTTACGGCTTTGTTGGATGATTGCTTACGACATAAAGATTGCTTATGAATAATGCTTCCAACTGTTGACAATGAAACGCCAGCAGACAAGACTGTTAGAATTGCGTCGTCTTAGTATTTTCGTCAGTGATAAATTTTTTCAAAGATGGTCCAAAATTGCTTATTATTCCAAAAAACATTGATGCTGTGCGCTGATGAGTACTCCGATGACTGCACTACATTTGATTTTGCATCAACATTTAGATACGAAAAAGATCTGCTCTCGATAGATTTGTGTTGACCTGCGACCAAATATGTTGAAGAACTAAACTTAATCCGCTTCTGCGAGAGTCGTGTGGGTTAGGATTCTTAATTTTGATATGAGCGAATATAAGTTGAGATTTTGAAATTAAAGATGTTTATTTATAAAACTATATCTATTAATTAAACAACAAAATCGGTGAAATGCACAAGTTTAAAGTTTTATGAATGATGTAAAGGACTTAAGTGTGAAAAAGAAAAAGGATTTATGATTAAAGAACTTAAGGCAGAAAGGTTTTGATATGTAAAGTTCTAAATGATTAAATGTCTGAATGCTTTTAAAGATTCTTATTAATTTCTGAACGTATCGCTAGTAACCCTTTTTATTCTCTCTAAAATACTTAAACAATAATTTTGTATACATATTTGTAGACCACATATAATTGCAATTTTCAAATGTTTTATTATTAAAAATGCTTATATTTTTCGTATTTGTTAATAATCTACTAAAAGTATTTAGAAAACAATTTATTGAAACGTACGCAAAGTAATTTATTTTAGAACAATTAATTTCCATGTCATGTATTTAATTTTAAAATAATTATGTACTTTATCTAAATATAAGAGGAAGGTTCAAATAAATATATATATACTACAGAACATTTGCATAATTTGACCAAAGCTCAAGAAAGACTCGTATTAACTGGGATAAAAACGTGCTTAAAACTTCCGACCGCGGAACTGCAAAATCCGTACACAACATCGTAACGAGTTAACGAAACTTGAATATAATCGTTCAAGCTGGAAACTAAGCGAAAATCGACTGTTCAGGGTTAAAACGAACCAACTGATTGATTGAAGCAAATGATTGATTGTTCCTTCTGTTATATAAGAATCCTTTGGTCCTTCTGTTATATAAGGATCAAATTTAATTCCTATAGTACATATATGGGAAATAGTACTAATAAGGTTAACTGCTTCTAAAACAGATGAGATTCCTGATGAGATGTGATTCTCTAGGTCAAATTTAATTCAAATTCAGATCAAATAGCAATCAAGGTAAATTCAGGTTAAGTTTAGGTTCATAACCAGTGCTTTAGAACAACAGGGATCTCAAACGTAAATAGCATGATGTCAGATAAATAGAGGCGTCAACAACTGACTGCTTTGATGAATTTAATCCGACTTTCGGCGATAAAGGACTATGTAGGACCAATGTTTATCAATGGTTTACAAATTTCCATCGTTGCCGTAGTTCGCTCTTCTACGAATTTCGTAAAGGTCGTCCAAAGTTGGTTGTTCTTCCGACAAACATTGATGTTGTGCGAAATAACTGATAGCAAGATTGTGATGTGACTTATCGTGAGATTGAAGCATCCTTAGGCATTCGTGGGACTAGCATACATTTTTATATTGCATAACCACTTGGTCTTTAAAAAGATTTGTTCGCGTTGGATCCCATATAATTTGACAATCGCTCAAAAAGAGTCTCGTGTCAATTAGGTGACAAGTCGTGGATCTATCCGTATGGGCCCCGAAACTAAACAGCAGTCGACTGTATGGATTTTTCAAGACGAGACATATTCAGTAAAAGTTCTTCGTAGCAAATTGTGGCCTATTCTTTTGGAAAAACTGGATATGTTACAATCGTAGCATTGGTGCAATGTAGAAGGGTTAATATAGAATAGTACATAATCATTTGTTTGCCAGAAGTCTTAGGAGAAATAAGGAATACCAACCCCCGAAGACGGATCATTCTCCACTTCGTCAATGCGGCTGAAACTGGTGACTGTTTCAGCTCTCAAAATATCAATTTCGTGGGTAATCCGCTATTGACTCATAATGAAAAAAATCAATAATAGTTGTGATGGTGTTAAAAAATCTGCTGATAGTATAAGCGAAGAATTGCGAAAATTACAAACTATATTTATGCAGTTAAACGATTTGGATGTGAATAATGTATCGACCACATGCGCCGCGTGCGATAAAAGTTTGAAAATCGATATTACTTGCATGCTCATATGATTACAGAACACGGATTGTTAATAGACGATAATGGTGAAATTAAGAAGGCAGGAAACTAGCGTAAATAATAATAGCATGTGTGATTTATGCGGAAAGGATATCGTTTTTTACTTCTTCATAATTATGAAGAAATAAAAAACATATGAGCGATGTTCATGTAAGTCATCAAGGAAGTACACCTGAACATAAAGATGAAATTCCCAGTAATCTGTGTACATCTGACACAAGCGGAATTAGACCAATTGTCGTTAGTAATGGTTTTTTAGGTGGCAGAAGGCCGTCTATAAATTTGACAAACACAAGTAGCTACTGTGAAATTTGTAATAAAGAACTTTGCATCAAATATTTTATGAAAACTCATATACAACGCATGCATGGTATCGAAATCGTATGAAAATGGAGCACAAATAGGCAGATTTATGTGATCTATGTAATAAAGAGCTTTCCAGTAAATATTTTTTACGAGTGTATAAGCATAACATTCACGGAATTGTTGAATATGGTGCTAGTTTAACCACTGCGGAAAGGAGATTATGTTTCAGTATCATCTCCTACAAGGATGATCGGATTCAGATCCAGTGCTTCCAATAGACTCTTTGGAAGCACAAAATGGTTGAAAGTACATCTCATGGACGTAGCGATCATGGACAAGCGGATACTGATAAATGGGCGCAAGTGGAACAAAAACTTCAACATACGAAGAATAAATCAGTAGTTGGTGGTGTTTCGCTTAAACTACAACCAGAAAGTTCTAAGTCTAACTAGTATTCATATTGCATGTTTACTACTCCAGTCTTACCATTTTTATTCGTTCATGAGCGATCACATACAACTCAATCTTCGGACGTAGTAGTAAATCACTTTAAATGTCCACTGTTTCCTCATTTATTCTGTCAACCAGATTTGATGCAACATCATCTTTTAAGTGAGCATCCATTATTACCTTTATCACCATTTTTAATGGTAATGCCGAATCAGTTGGTGACGTTTCAAAAGAAGCCTTTCAATCTGCTGAAGACAACGAAGGAACTGGATCCATATCAGATAAAGCTATTATAAGTAAACCGGGAGTTAAATATCATCTCTGACTGGTGTTTTACCAGCAGATATTGATTAGACATTAATCTGCCGTCTTGATTTAGCACCCAATTACTTCTTTTTATTCCCACATATAAAAAATAAATTACGAGGTCAAAGCTTTTCGAGATTTGAAGGCTGATGCATTCAAAACGCTTGTTTCGCAGGTATCTCAATTGAATTGGAAATAGTGTTTTGAAAGTTTGTTTAAAGGAATGCAAAAGTGTATTGACCATTAGAGAGCCCGGTGTGGTACAACTCACCGATTGTAGGTAGGATGACATGCCACTAAGGTTAAATTTGAACAATCATTTGATGTTGCTATTCCTCCCAAAAATATACAAAGGGGTAAGCGAACCTTTGTATGACAAGGTTGCGTTGAAATGGTACACAGATTGGACAAACCTAAACAGTGGTCAAGTAGGAGCTGAGGTATACTGCCCCAAATGTGATTCTGCTGGATATATACACGACTATCTTACAAGCTGAAATTTTAGCCATTGCCATTTGTGCCCTGGAGATCATGCATAAAAGCATGACAGGGATCAATATCAATATACACACTGACTGTCAATCAGCACTGAGGGCACAGCAGGCTAAAACCGGTGAGTGCAAACTATCATTGGGATTTAGAAACTTCGTTAGCTATTTTATGAATGGATTGCATTATCCCAACAAATTTTTTTTAGCCAGCCGCTGTTAATGATATAAAAAATAAATTTTCGGAAACATTGCATATTTCTACCAACAGTTATGTGCGTGCAACGTTTTAAAACTTCTGTTGTAGTAAAATGCATTTAGAACGGTGTAATGGACGGATGACATCTTTCATAATTTTAATAGCATCATATAAATTTTACGTTCGCGTTGTGAATTGAACGAATAGTCACATTATCTAACGTGCCGCATTCCATTGATATGTATTTTTCACTAACAGAAGAGTCTAGAATCGCATTCAATGTTTAATTTGCTTAATTTTAATACTTTCTTATGTTTCCTTTTTATGTTTTCTATAAAAATTCTGTAAAACTCATAAAACACATTTAAATAGTTTTTAGTACCTACATGGAGTACTGCGTTAATAGTAATTGAATTACATGTGGTTCTGAATACTTGTGAATATTTTATGGGTAATGAAAACCCAGAATGTTAATTCTTTATAGGAAATTATTATAAAATAGTTAAGAAATGGGAATTAACGAGCGATTTTTTGCATGGATCCGTTTACAATTACGACCGGAAGTTTATATCGTAAAACTTGTATACGCATTAAAGGGTTTTTGCAGAAATGCTTGTATAATGTTTAGAAATGAATATAAAATATTTGTAACATGGAGATTTGTCCACGTTCCTGTTAAGTTTCAGATTAGAAAGATTAAACATGCAATACTTATAAAATATATAAGAAATTCAGGACGCATAGACCTTGTGAAGAGTTGTATGCTAGAAAACAGTGTATGCATGTAACAGTAAACTTGATGTATGCTAGAGGAAAACCTCACAAGTAATAATTAACATTTAGAGAATCATTCGAGCTTCTAGTTATGAAGTAAAATGTAGCGTAAATACATTTTAAAAGCATCTTAATTAGTTCAGAATTACAGAATAGAAATAGATTATGTTCCGACGGATTCAAATTATCGGAATAAATGAATATTTAAGAGGTGTGGCTTAAAGAAAGTCAGGGGTGGTGTAATAACAATAAGCTAAGTGCGCTATGTCAGTGCGTAAGTGACCAAATTAATTTAACTGGTAATTGATTTATAATAAATGAATCTACGCTGTGTGGGGTTTAGTATAGGTACCAGAAGCACGTGTAAGTTGATTGACCTCAATTACGATAAAAGGTAATTAACCTGACAGCAGTAAAGACACTTAAGTGGAATACATTGGCTAAATGTATTTTATCCGAAGAGGGGAATAGCGAAGTTTCTAGAATGTGTTAATTATGTACCAATTAATCATGACAAAAAATATACATATCGGTATGTGGAAGGGGACCAGTATGTATAAAAACGATGCCAAGTTCTAGTACACGGAGAGTAAATTTGGCATTCGCCAAATGTCGTAATGTCCAACTAAATAGCGAAATAATAATCCGAAATAAAATAATATTAGATTAATAATTAAACAAAAAATAAAGTCATGTCTAATTAAAGTACTATCATAAATTTATTAAGTATTTTAGAACGCATTCGTCTAATATAGCGCGGTACTTAGCATATTTTTGAGAATAATTCTTATAAATTCATTTCAGTATAATTTTGACGAATAAAGAAAAGTCAAGTGTAATTAGTAACAAGTTTAATCAAGGTAAAGCCAAAAGAAATATAACTAAATAATTAAGATAATGGTGCGTTACTCTAAAATAATAAATAAATAGTTTGAGTACAGCGACAAAATCTGTAAGTACCTAGTTTAACATGTCTTTGATGTAACTGAACAAATCATAAAGTCACTTTTATTCAAGTGTTGAATTATTTTACGATGTTGGTATGCTGTCTAGAAGACTGACAGATCTGGAAGAAGGATTAGGGGAGATTAGAAAAGGAGGTAGCAGTTTTGAGAGTAAATCACATCAAACCGCGGTATTTATTTTTCTCCAGAAGAAATGCATCTGAGGAAGATAAACTCATGAAGTTAAATTGAGTCATCAAAGAGAGGTGTAACAAGTGCAAACACTTAGGGGCGCTGGTAACCAAAGATAACAACAGTAGAGAAGAAATAAAAGCGAGAATTGCAGCAGGTAACAAAGCTTACTGGGCCCTGATTAAGATCTTGAAGTCGCGCAGCCTCAGTAGGAGGTCAAAAGTGACTGTATATCGAACTGTTATAAGACCGGTGGTAATGGATGGTGCAGAAATATACACAATAACTGTGGCAGAAGAGGAACAGTAGAAAAAATGGGAGACAAAGATACTAAG
>WYDF02060095.1:0-11793 GCA_009867245.2 Adranes taylori
CAGTAGACAAAATAGTTGAGCTAGTCGAATATATATGTATATAACAGAATTTTTTGTATTTTGTTTAAGCTGTTCTACCCACAATTTAAAACTAGTTGCATCATTTTATGTCTCTTATTTGAATACCTTATTGAGAAATCTCTAAAAAAGTTGTGCAAATACTTTTCTTGTAAAATGTGTATCCTCTTGACATCAATATTTTTTTTTGTATGAGTATTCGATAGTTCCGTGGAACAAATTTAAGTAAATATTGTACATTTGAAATTTATCTCAATAATTGTTGTACTATTTCTGTCTACAATATGCAAAAGGTTAAAAAAGGTCAGTGGTTTACCCTAATTTTGGTTTTAATTAAGCTAGACTAATATAAGTTTAATTATAACGATGAATAAAAATCAAAGGTGTTCCAAATACTCCATATATTCAATTACTAAATATTCTTTAGTTAAAAAGCTTTTCTGTTGACATGTTTCAAGAACAACAGTCGCCCCTTCATCACAACTACAATTGCATGGCTTACAAAAGATGAATCATATATTAATATTACAAAGTTTAAATATTTTTTTTTAATTTTTTTTACATTAGAACAGGAAAATGTGCTTGGTCACATGGTGACTAGCAAATCAAAACTTTTTCAGGTAGCTTTGTAATATTAGTATATAATTCATCTTTTGCAAGCCATAGAATTGTAGTTTTTACGAAGGGGTCATTGTTCTCCTCGAAACATGTCAACAAAAAAGCATTTTAACTAAAGAATATTTAGTTATTCAATATATGGAGTATATGGAAATCATCAATTGCTACTCCAATTCTAAAGGATTTCATCTTTAATTATAACACTAAAATTTGAATTTATGTAAGTTCTATGAAAGTTTGCATTAATGGTTCATCCCAATTTGTAGAAGGTGTTAGTTCGTCCAAATGAATAACACTTTGTTGATACAATATATTAATAGATGTTATATCAAAATATAATATCTTAATGGTTAAGTTTCGGATTCATAGTCCGATGAAATGAGACTTTACGCCTATATTTGAAATATGAAAAGGTGCTGATAGCAGCTATCATCCTATGCTAGAAACATATGTATAACTTGCCCCAATTTTTACCAATAATTATTAAGATACCTTTTCATTACAATTTTTGAAATAACACCTATTAACTTAAAAATTCTTCTTACTGCGAAAATGTAAATACTGTTTACATAACTTCATATATCATGTTAGTACGTACTCTAATACTGGAGATGAACCACATGTGTTAAGGGTTTGAACTGTGATTGTTAAAGTCCCCTTTTCTATGAAGATCACTGTAGAGGTAGCATTGAACCATCCTAAAGGGTTCAATGCTTCTCAAAAAAAAACCCCCAATGCAAGTATTATACGAGGTGAATTTTGATTGTTAAGGTCCCTTGCTTCATTGGTATACATTAATGGTTTATCTCAATTTCTAAAAGGTGTTAATTCGTCCAAATGCATAACACTTAGTTTATACAATATATTATACTATATATGTATACACCGAATAATTTAAAATGTAACATCTTAATATATGCAAACTTACATATCAATCTGTAAATTAGAAATTTTCATAATTATTTGTACGGGTACTTATAGCGTAATGGTTAAGTGTCAGATTCATAATCCGATGCATTGATATCTTACGCTTAAATTTGGAATAAAAAAAGGTGTTGATAACAGCTATAATCCTATGCTAGAAACACGTGTCCACCTTGCCCCCATTTTTACAAATAATTATTAAAATATCTTTTCATTACAATTTTCGAAATAACACCTACTAACTTAAACTCTTCTTACTGCGAGAAAGTAAATACTGTTTACACAGCTTTATTTATTTATTATTCGAGTAATGTATCATTACCTTAATTATTTATTTGTATTTGTTTTGGCTTTACCTTGATCAACAAACTTGTTACTAATTACACTTGACTTTATACTTTATTCATCAAAATTATACTGAAGTTGATTTATCTGAATTATCACAAAAATATTAATGCTAAGGACCGTGCTAAATTAGACGAATCCATAATAAAATACTTAATAAATTTATGATCTCACTTTAGTTAGACATGACTTAATTTTTTTATTTAATTATTAAATTCGTATTATTTATTTCCTATTATTATTTCGCTACTTGGTTGGGCATTACGGGCAATTCGGGTGGATCCCCGAATTTATTATTGAACTGGAAATCATATTTACACATACTGATCCCCTTCCACGATATGCATATTTTTTGTCATTATTAATTTGTATATCATTAGCGCATTCTAGAATATTTTCTATAACACCTGTGTGACATAGGTCAATGGACTTTGTTCCATAGCTTCTATGTGCAATTGATTTGCTTAAAATGTAATTAATTAGCATAGGATATAATCAATAACTAATACTTATGTTTGTACTTTGATCATAATATAGATCTATCGCTAGTTTCCCAAAGATTTTTTTCCTTATCTTAACTGTTATTTGCAATGCTAAACATTTTATGACGTCTAATTGTTTTAACATATGCACCTTATTTGTGAGTACTTATTGCCCAATCTTTTTACATTAACCTAAGCAGGAACCTGGACAAATCTCCACATTGCAATATCATTCTGGGGTCATAATCATTTTATTCTAACAAAGTGGGTTTGCTATTACGCGTTTGCAATAAAAAATCATTGTCAAGCTTATTATCACAAGAAATTGCACGTTTACATCTTTGCATATTCTATTACATCTAAATTGGTAGTAATACAATATATCGTATTCCTTCTAGTGTGTACAAAATAGAACAAAGCAAAAATCAATTTGCAAAATGCTTTTATATTATGAGTTGGCAAAACTTTAAAAGTTTTAAAATTTTTCTTCACTATCATATTCATATAAAAAAGGTAAAATAACTCTCCAAGAAGAAATTACTGAAAGTGTCTGTTTTAAAAAAACTTTTCCTAACTATTGACACCTAGCGGTAAATTGGGGTACTCTTCACGCTAACGTGTACCAAAAACTTTGTCCATTTTGTTCAGAAACGACTTTTTTCCGATAATAGTCGAACGGGAATGGGAAGAGACGGAATATAAAAAAGCGTATATTCATGGAAAAAGTTTTAATTATGCTCTTGTGCTGTTGTTAGAAAACTTTCCTATTTCGGTAAACGTTTTCTTTCTTTGCGTTAATAACATTAAAGTGTGCAAATGTCGTGCCGAAAATTGAGACGTTTAAAATATATAAGAGGATCTTTGTTTCGGCTATTAAAAAAACAAAACGGACGAATATGAAAAGAAGTAGGAAAACTAAATTAAGGAATACTGTATGTTCCACGAAAAATAATATTTCTATTGGAAAATAACAAATTAACTTATATTTAACTGCATAAACAATTAATTGGATATCACACAATACGTAGCAATTAAACTATACTACATACAATAACCCATATCGAAGTGCAAAAATTATTTGTACAAAAAACAAATAACAAGTAAAAGAAACATAGACTGCGAAGTTACCAGCAATAATAATTAAAATGTACAAATTCATAAAACATAAGTTAGGGTACTAATAAAAATAATTGTTAATGAAAAATGTTAATAAAAATATGTTTTTTTATGCGGCATCCTTTCATATGTTTTCATACGTCCAAAAACTTACACCCCAGTTTCTTAAAATTTTATGAAGATGTTTTAGGGGTCGCTACCTAATGCATAAATGTAAAAGCATATAAAAATATACATAAAAAGTTAGAAATCTAAGTTTATAAATAATATAATAAATGAAACCATAAAAGTCATTTTTTACAAAATCTTCAGACCTCAATAAAATTATATAAGTAGCTTTTTTGGAATTCGGAAATTTTCTCCGATAGTCCTTGAAAGCAAATATTGCTTGTGATCTTCATTGCTGGTGTGGAGGTGATTATACACTTCCTTAAGAGCGACTTCTCTTTCTGCTATATCATTCACGAGTTTCATTGACGAAACGGCAAGGCTGTTGAAAAAGTTAATTATACTCGAAGTTACGTTACGTCTAAGTTTTTCAACAGAATGACATCACGGTTAAGGGTCGCTCGCTTGATAGGACAGTCTTCGAAAGCATATGTTTCAAGAGCTATGGCCATTTTCTGTTTCGTTTCCAAGGGAACCTCATCATCGCAAAATGCGAAAGCAACAAGCTCTTCACGTAAATACCAAAGATGTCCTAATCTTTTACTTAAAGCAGCGCCTACAAGAGAATAATTTATCTCTTCGTATGCCAAAAAGTCCTTCAAAAGCAAGAATGGATGCATAGAGCAATCTATGCTTTAAAAACGTATTTATTTCTTGAACGTATTTAATGTGCGTAAATCCGAACATTAAAGATGTTCAAGAAATAAATACGTTTTTAAAGCATAGATTGCTCTATTCATCCATTCTGATCGGTATTGTCCAGCAGGTGCTCTAAAAGTTACACTCTTATCAGGTGTTACTTATAAAAATATAATAATGAGGTTCAATAATTCTTTGTAATCGTCCCGTGGCTGAAATTGTTTTAACTGATTAGTAGCAAAAGAAATCGTTGTTGTGGCTACATCTTCAACAAACGGCAATGTCTCAGGCTCAGTATCAACAGCCTTGAAGTCTTCTTGTTTAATTTGAGACTTGCTTAAAATCTGTACTCGCGCCCACCTGAAACACCAATTGCTAAAACCGCAACAGCTTCAAGCACAATCCCTGTTCCATTTGATGTTTTGGGAACACTTAAAGGCTGATCTATTCCCTGTCCAGATACTAAGGTGGGCAAATGATCATCAGCCTCATGCCCCGTTATATCTTCTAACATTTTACCATCCCAGCGAATAGTAAGCGCGACTATTTTACCATGAGTTTTATTTTAATTAATTAAATCAGCTCTACCTTTGAGCACCCCCTGTCACTACCCACACAGAGCGTGCCAATATGATGTATCCATGGCAACTATAATTGTAAAATGTTTTCGACAACTTTTTTGAAAGGATCACAATCTTAAATTTTGATATGTCTTACTATATAGTTTAAGCTTCCAAAGTGTGATTATATATCTGATGTGAAAGGTACGCGCTATAGTGATTATCGCGTAAAGTTTATTGGCAACATTAATATCAAAAACTAATTTGGTATTTGTAGCGTTATGCATTCTTTATTTCTAACACCATGTTTGAAAGGGATACATCCTCAAATTTTGCGATTTGATGTGAAAAATAGGCAATATGGTGATCATCGTGCAATGTTTGTTGGCAACATTTATATCAATTGGTTAATAATTATTGCAAATTATATAAAAAATTATAAGCAGTTATTTACTCTTATAATAGATACTTATACGAACCTATATTTTATGAATTTGTAATAATAATAATTAACCTTTATTTGCATTTCAACAACTACAAAGAAAATTAAACATATAAACAGTTAAAGTAAAATCAATATTAATTAATTAAATATTTCACTATTTCTAACTTAAATAAATCTTCCTAAATATATGTCTAATTTCCTTTACCTTCTACCCTCTATACCCTTTCTTTAAACTGCCTTCATCCTTATTCCTTACTCGTAGTATAATTTTTATTGGCATAATCAAAATCAACAATATTATAATTCAATTTTTCCTTACACTCTCCCATGCAAACCCATCGATTCTTGCCTCATCTCTTTCCTCCCATTCTTCTTCCCTGTTACCACGTTTTTCTTTTCTTACTCCCTCCCCCCGTCGCCCCTTTCCCTATATTTCATCAATCCCTTTCGTTCACCTCCTCTCCTATCGTTCCATACCAACCAAACCAACACAGCATCACTTTTGTATGATCAACATTTACTTCCAATCCCCTTTTTCACATATACCCCTTTACTCTTACAATCACCGCATTCATTTCCTCCCTATTGCTCGCTATACATACTATATCATCCGCATACGAAATCGACCATACTTTACATTTTCCTACCATTATCCCCCCGCTTCACCTCTCCTCAACACCTCTTCCAAGTCCGCTGCATATATATTAAATAGACAAGCACTAAGAGGACACCCTTGTTTCACTCCTCTTCTCACTTCTAATCAATCAGAAACCTCCCTATTCACTCTCGTTCTAACTTTCGAACCTTCATACATGCTTCTTATCATTCTTAGCATTCCATTCTCAATTCCAACATCCACCATTCTTTTGCACAAGTACTCCCATTTAATCTTATCAAAGACGGCCTCGAGATCTACGAACAACAAATACCACTTCTTTCTCACCCTACCCCGTACAAAGTCATTATACGTATGCGATAATATCCCTTTCACCGTCACCTTTTCATCCAACCTTCCATTTACAACCTCCGTAAACATTCTGTAACTATCTAACTCTTCCTATCCCGTCTCTTGTATACCGGGACAATTACTCCTTTTTTCCACTCGGCTGCACACTCTCCACAGTCATCCATTACCTATTTAAACCTTTTCTCAATACATTCACTACCTCTTCATTCAAACAACCCAATACCTCCACCGGAATCCTGTCCGGTCCCGTCGCATCTCCTTTCTTCATCTTTCCAATTTCTCTTTTCAACTCCTCTATACTTAACTCATCCACATCCTCCTCCTGCTCTTCCAAATCCTGTCCCTCTGCCTCTCCTCTCTTATTCATTTCATCCAATCCTCTTGACAACTCTCCTCTGCATATTTCTATCCAATCACTCAATCTCAAACCACAACTTGCCCCCTTATTCGTCATCATTCCTCTCTGTTTCATATATCTCCACACCACAGTTCCATTTTTCAAATTTTCTTCACCTCTTCTTCCCTCTTCCTATTTCTTTCTTGTAAATATTTCTCTTCCTCCAACCACCTCAATTTTTTCTGTCATATTCCTCCCATGACAATTCCCCTTTCCTAACCATCCCCAAAACTTCCCTTACTTCATTCTTCTTCTTAATCCACACCACATCCACATTCTTCTCCTTTCGACTCTTTATCCCTCCTCTCCTTCTCAGTAAATTCGTTTCAACTTCCTTTACAATTTGCCCTACACTTCCAAATTCTTTCCAATTCACATCCTGCAAACTCTTCATCATTCCTTTCCTCAAGCCTTCGCTTCACACATACCTTACCTTTTTATTCACTCTATATTTCCATTCCATCCCTTATTACATTTCCCTTCTTATATTTCTCCATCACTATGAATTTGTACATTTTTATTTTTATTGTTGTATTTAGTGCTAACTTCAGACCGGTCAAATACTACAATTCATTTTAGAATTAAAAGCATTAAGTCTATCCCTTTACCCTTTATATCTCAGATATAACTATGAGAAACAACTAAATAAATTTAACGTATATTTCTTTACTTCCCTCCTTAATCTTTCGCACTTTGTTTCTTATCGCCCATCAATTAACCGTCGGCAAACATACTCCCCAATGGAACAAACAGCAAAAGAGATTGATTTTTCTAGGCGGTGTAGAAAATTAAAAGAAACGCAAACATTTTCCGTACATAAATCTTCGATAGTTCTTGATAGATGATCCCCAATATGTTACACGTCTAAAACTATTTATAGGGTTTTCCGTAGAAAATTGATAATCTTTTAAGCTATTTAATATTTTAAGCAATTGCTTTTTTAAATAAATTGATGTACAGATTATTAAAACGAAACCTTGGAACATATTTGTTAGATATATAACAGAAATTATAACTAAACCACATGTCAATATAATAAATGGCATGTGTTTGGAATGCATATTCCACAACGAGTTTAAAGTTGCAAAAAAGATAGATAATTTGGGATCAATTGTCAAATCCATCGATTTTCTCAAAAATCAGAGAAAAATGTAATTTATTTTTGTTCGCGGAAAAGGCAAAATAATGAAATAATATTTAGAAGCTACAATTGAGGTTTGTACCTAAAATTAGAAAGTACTAACGAAATTATGTAGTTTGAAAGGGTATTGGTGCGTTGTTGATCAAATATTGCTACCAGTTTGTGTACGTTTTCGGCGCTTTCTATTAATAAAATATTTCATTGAAATCATGGCGTCTACAAGCAGACGTAGCTTCCAGATGTTATCCAGATGAATTATCCAGATGTTTTTTGTTATGTATGTGGCAAATACAGTTTTAAAGAAATTCGAAAACCTATTTCTGACTTTGTGAAAAAGATCTATAGCTTATTTTGGCGTGCACTTGGGTGACCAGGATAAATGTTGGGCTCCACATTTCATATCTAAAACTTATGTTGAACAGTTGTGACAGTAGACAATTGGAAAGATGTAGTGCCTAAAGTTCGGAGTACCTACGGTATGGAGGGAACCGAGAAACCACCATGATGACTGTTACTTTTCTCCAGAAAATATCAAAGGCTTTAATCAGAACAATAGACACAAATGGGCATATCTTAACCTAGATTCAGCAAGGGGACCTGTGTTGCATGGTGAAGAAATACCTATTCCAAAATTTAGCAGTTTGCCTAGACTGGTGGAAGATGATACAGAATGCTGCTTCAAAAAGATGCTTAAACACATCTGATGAATCTTAAAAGGATAGTGATTTTGAAGCAGGTTCAACCAGTTAAATGATCTGATTAGAGAACGAACATCCCATAGGTGTCTTCCGAATTATTGGCCTCCAGATTAAATGAAAAAAAATACTTTATCTAGGTGCTAATATTACATATTACTATAATAGAGATAAGGATCTGGTGCCCTTCTTTTCTCTGCTGGGAAAGCAACCTGGTATTCTGTGAGGGGTTTTAGCAAAAATGGGTTTTTCATCATACACACCACGCGAATGGCGCCTTTTTATTCATAGTGGACTGAAATTTCAAGCACTATCAGGATATGTTATGAGACAAATATGTACCAATAAGCAAGCAGGTATCAACTGGCTCATGAAATGACATCCTTCAACCAACATAATGTCTCGCTCTTTTTCGAAAATCTTCAAAGTGTGCTGGACAGACCAGAGATGTTTGTTGACCCATTCAGGGTCTTCAATATTGGCGAAACTACAACTAGAACTGTGCAGAAACCAAAGAAAGTCGTAGCTGAAAGCGCTATCAAGCAAGTTATTAAATGTATAAGTGCAGAGCGTCGTACTTTGGTAATGACATGTTGCATTATCAATGCTGCTGGGAATGCTCTCCCACCGGTGATAATATTTCCAAGGAAGATACACAAGGAGCACATGATGACTGGCGGTCCACTTGGTACTCTTGGGTTAGCAAATCCTTCCGGGTGGATGACGACTAAATTGTTCGAGAAAGTGATGAAACATTTCATTCAAAAAACATCCAGTTCGAAAGCTAATCCAAGTTTAGTGATCAGGGATAATCATGAGAGCCATATTTCTGTGGGAACAGTGAACCTAGCCAAAGGCAATTGGGTAACTATTGTTACATCACCGCCACATTTCTCCAACAAACTTCAGTCACTCGATGTGTCAGTTTTTTTTTCATTCAAGGCATTCTATAATGGTGCAGTGGATAGTTGGCTACTTGCTTACCCAATGAATATTTATGGAATAGCTGGTTGTATAGGTCGAGCTTTCCACAAGTTAATGACACTTTCAAACATCACAGAAAAACTAGAATTTATCCATTCGACAAGCACATTTTACCGAGATCGATTTCCTGTCGCGTAAAGTGACAGACAGACGGAACATTATCGAGCCTAACAATCACCTAACAGAAGTAGTAAATGGACAATCTTTAGAAAATAAAAAATCAGGTCATTCGTGCGCCAATTTGAGTCACGATGAAAATGTAACAGATGAAGAAACAGTAATAAAAATAGACTCGTTTCTTTCTCCAGACAAATTGATTGGGTTCCCAACAGCGAAAGCACTGAAGAATGCTAGAAACGTTCGGGTCAAAGGAAAGAGTGGGATACTATCTGACACTCCGGAATAGAGACCTATAGAGGAGAGAGTACAGGAAAAATTGAGAAGACAGTTCGTGCGAAAATCGAGGATTATACCTAAGAACGGAAAAATAAAAGAACTGTATACATTTGAATCAGAAGAGGACGAATTCAGTGACCATGAAACGGATGACGAACTGGATGCTGAAATTCAGGTATATCCTGAAGAGTTCTGCTTTAAGCCAGTAGTGTGAAAACCGAATAACGGGGAATATGTTTACTACTAACAAAATTTACTACGTCGCTGGAATTATAGAACTGGTGAAGTTATATCTGTTAGTTATGTCAGGAAGAGTAGTAAGGTCTCCAACAGTTCCGTTTTTCCTGTCATTCCCGATGAAGTAGCAGTTGAACTAAATGATATCAGAATGATTCTGTCAGATACAGTTGTGATTGGAAGTACCAAATATCTATGAATGATGTTTTTTATATTTCGTGAATGAATAAAATCTTATTTTACCAGTTAAGAATCGATTTCATGTACTTATTGTATCTCACAAGTTGGGCCACTATGAGACAAAAACACCCTTGAAAGGAAAAATCATAACTTTTACTATTTCACCTCCATTATACTTTAGTCGAAAAATTCTTTAAATTATTACTACTTAAACACTCAAATTTTCATCATATTAACCGCTTTAGGTTTAATTTCTGCCCATGCGTTTGCTTGTAAATATAATGCTATCATCCGGGTAGGAGATCGTACTTCCTTTTATTAATTGTATAAATATATTATTAACATATATTAGATACAACAGTGGCCCTAATATAGTACCTTGAGGAACACCGTTCTGAGTCACTGACACTATTATTTACTTTCATACGCTATGTTCAGTCATGTAGGTAAAACTTCAATAATTCAAAGAGCAATTCTTCTTATTCCATATAGTTCTAGTTTTTGTATCACTGTTTCATGATATATTGCATCAGGCTTTACTAATATCTAGGAAAACACACTGAGATAGGATAGACTTGTCAAGAGATTGATAGATTGATTATCAAAGTTACAATACATTATTTATAAAACTATGTACACATATGATGTATTTAACAGAAAAGGTGCTGAAACAGAACTTTTGAGATGCTCTGATTTAATGTATAAGTTGAAGCTTGGGTCGATAAATTTTGCCAATCCATCAGATTAGTTTAGTGAACAGATCAACTACAAATAAATCCGATAAGAGCTCAATGCCGATTCGTCCTACACGTTCATATATATCTGTTTTTTCCCTCAACGTTGAAAAGCAGCCAGCTGTCTATAACCTGACCACTTATCCTAATCACTATTCTTTTAAGAGTTATTTTGTGGTTCTCTTTTAAGATGGCTTGCAAGTACACGTCGATTTTTGTTTTTCAAATCTACATATCTTGTTATAATTAATTATTTGGCTCAAAATGAAAAATTAACTTGAAACAGTTTAGATATCGGCTAATAAATTTTAGTGAGTCTTGTTTAGAAAAATTAAATATTTAGCACGTCTTGGTTACCGAAAAATGTCAAAAAAGTGATTCATAATAATGAAAAATTTTAAAGTTCAAAAATTATTTTTAAACAACCAACGAAATGAGTATTAAAATGGCCTTAGCCATTTTAAACTGATTTACTCATTTTATATGATAGTAAGCATTGTTTTGTTTTAGACACCGGGGCGACGATTTCGGTTATTAAAAGTACTTTATTAACTTGCCATGATGATGTAAATATTAAAATACCCCGCTTAACTTACCTATGAGCACCCTTTCAGAAATACACACCACTGTTGCCAATTTATCTGAAATCATACTGAATTCAGCTTCAGATAGTATTCCTCTGAAAACCGTTTCCCGAAATAGGCATCCTCTTCCTCCCGATATCATTAACATGATACGAGAGAAAAG
>WYDF02060106.1:0-11793 GCA_009867245.2 Adranes taylori
TGTATCGTCTATGGTTTTTGTAAGAATTATTGTTTAATTTGTATGCCAATAAAGGTTTTATCTATCTATCTATCTATATATCTATCTATCTAGCGTAGAAATCTGGGCCTAGATACACATGAAAACAGTAGATCTTGCGGC
This sequence comes from Adranes taylori, assembly GCA_009867245.2. Taxonomy (NCBI): domain Eukaryota; kingdom Metazoa; phylum Arthropoda; class Insecta; order Coleoptera; family Staphylinidae; genus Adranes; species Adranes taylori. The sequence goes on from WYDF02060106.1 coordinate 142, forward strand.
GATATAATCGAAACACATTAGATTCTCTCGGGACACTTCTCTTGCAAACTTTCCGACATTTTCACGCGTAGCTCGAACACTCATCTACGTGGTAACATAATCAAGCTGCAGACAGAAAGATGTACAAAGAATCCAAGAAAGTTCTTCATTTCGAACCGAGTGGTGAACTGTTGGAACGCGCTCCCAGACAGTGCAGTGTGTGCTAATGGAAAAAATTGATAAACACATATCTATGCAAACATTAGAAATATTAATTTAGCCCGATAATGGCTTTTCAGTTCGCGACGGTTATAGTGCGCGCTACCGAGTGTAACCCACTGACTTATTAACAATATGCTTTTGTTATGGTTCTTAATAATAATATATAATTTCTAAATGATAAGCAAATGTTATTACGTCTGGAAGATAATTTACTATACATATAGAGTTAGAAAACCTTTGAAGCCCTTAGGTTCCCTTAGGTTAAATGGTTAGGTTAAATGGTTAACTATTTTTGTAATAAAACAAGATAAGTACTTACCATGATGTAAGTATGCTTTTTTGCCTGAATGTTTTCTTGCCTGAATTCCTTTTTTGATTTTGAGTTATAGACAAGCTATTGACAAATTGACAAACCACACAGATAAAACCTTCTCTATCATTACAATGACGCAATATCAGTACTGTTGACATTTTTTTGGTTTTTGGAGTTCTGAACTATTCTCCTACATAAATGAGACTTCAGCTAGGTTTTGTACACCTACACAGTAGAGCCGAAATGGATGACCTATGCTTATGGTATTTGCTCTAAATTGGTCTCTTCATTCCATTTGTACGCTCCGTGTTGGCCGTTTAAAAATTGCCAATTAGGTCGCGCTTTCTTTCAACTTCCAATTTTGGTTACAACTGCCACAAGAACAGTTGGTACCTTGTCCTTGTGCTAACACAAGGATGAGCTTGACCTCTAACAAACACAAAAACTTTGATATTTTTCGGTGTACCATTCCAGATATTTAAATATTTTGCAGGGTGTCGTTTTCAGATAGTCATAAATTTAAACTAATTTTACTTTTATTCTTCTACTATTATATATGTATCCATTTTTCTAAATAAATAATTTCAAAATGAAATAGGACACTTATTATTAATAACAAAATCTTAGAGAATTGTGCTATTCAAAGCAGGATCGTAATTTGTTTGCTTTATAACTACTGTACTGTTTTTATATTTTATTCGGTTTATTTGTAAAATAAAATATGCTCTTGCATGAGAAATATACAGGGTTGAGTTAGAATTCGTTGTTCTTAATTTTTATAATAAAGTACTTTATAGATTTGAAAGCGGCGTTTGATGGAATTGTAAGAGAGAAATTATGGGAGAGAATGGGAAAAGTAGGGGTATCAGGTGTGATGGTAAGGTTAATTAAAAGAATGTTTGAGGGTACGAAAGTACGGAAGGGTGGACTGTTAGGAGGGAGAGAGATAAAGAGGGGGGTGGGGGGTAGAGTTCAGTTGGGATGTGTGAAAAGGATCTTGGGACTGGATAGAAGTAATAAGAGTATGATAGTGATGCAAGAAGTTGGTATATATATATAACTGCTGGTAAGTGGGGTGAAGAGAATGGTGAAGTTTGAGGAAAACAAAACGTATGGAATGACGAAAGCAGAAGGTTGATGAAAGAGATGTATGTGGAGGGGATACTGAAAGGGGGGGGGAGTTTTGTGTATGAATGGATAGATCGGAGAAAAAAGTTGAATATGAGGATTGGATGGTCTTCAGATAGGTGGTGTGGAAAGATGTGTGAAGGAGGGTATGTAGTAGGGAAGATAATGGATAGGATGAGAAATGTAGAAAGGCAGGAGAGATATGGGAGAATTAAAGAAAATGGTTATAACGGGGGTTATGTGGAGATTATGGAGAGGAGGTTTTGACAGGATACTTGGAGTCTGGATTATGTATGTGTGATAAGAGATTGATTGCGAGGTTTAGATGTGGAAGTGAGGAGATGGGTCACAAGTTCTGGTTGAAGGAAGAAGAAACAATGTGTAGAATACGCGGAAAGAACGAGGAAAAAATGGAGTTATTGGATGAAGGAGTATGAGGGGATTGAATGGTGTGGAAAGATAAGCAATTTGGTGAAAACAGAAGTTGTTGACACAGATAGAGGGGAAGGGTATAAGTTTAATGAGAATTATAGCGGAAGGAAGGAAAAGAATGTGAACAATATAGAAACAAATTATAATAAAAGGGAAAAAATATGAAAAAGAAATAGAAGGGATCAAAGGGAAATAAGTAAGGGGGATTGAAAAGAGAAGAAGAAGCGTCGGTGATATATGTGAGTGTGAGGTAGAGGATTGAATAAAAGTAGAATGAGTTAAGGGGTAAGAGGGATAGAGAGGTAGGTGGAGAATTTGAGGTAGGGGAATAAGGGGACAGAAGGAAGTAGGAGGAAAGGGTGAGATTAAGAAAGAGTAATAGCCTTACTTTCTCCCTGGGATGAGATGATTAATTTAAGTCTTAATGTAAGGAATATAAAATTATGGAATGGAATTTTTGGTTTTATATAGGTTGTTTATAATGGTTGATATGTATTTTTTTTAAATATTATGAGGATTATGAATATGATATTTATTATAATTTATGCCAAATAAAGATTCATTTATTTATTTATTCAATATAATGATGACGTAATAACAGGCTGAAATAATTTTTGTTTGTCTCTAATATTCGGCAATATATGCTTCTACTCGCGATTTTAATTTACTGACAATAGTGTGTAAAGCTCATTACAATCCAAAAGTCGTTAGGCTGATTCAATTTTCATTTTTCTATTAGCAAAATATTAAATTAATGGTGCGTTGCTGTAAACATGCAATTGACTTATTAAATTTTCCGGTTGCCGTGCTTAGTCGTTCGATTCTATTATCACTGGAAGCGTGTTTTACACAATGTTCCGTTAATGAACGGTTTGCTTACGTTTTAATTAGCTTAAGTGTTTACTTGTTATTGGTATTAGATAAAATCCTAACTTTTGCTTCAGGTGGCATATATTTGTCGGATACCAATTGTGCAAAAGTATAAATAGCATCAGTATTTGTACCAGCATTAATATAGTACTTAGAATATAAAATTCCTTAGTACAATTTTGAGCTATAACAATCATTGTACTAAGGAATACTATATTCCAACTATTATATCACTGCTAGTACAATTACTAATGGTACTTACATTTATAAACAAATTTAATAATTATTATTACTAAAATCCAATATTAATAATGGAAAATAACGGAAGTCCCACTTTTGTGTATAGAGAATATATTTTTTTAATTTATTATTTTAATAAGCAAATAAAAAACCCTTTCGGGTTGTTACAGGAAAAAATGTTATTTTATGTCATAAAAATTCGTGGACGTGATCGCCACCCCATCTTTCATATACTAGAAGTCCTACGTTTTGTTCGTACGTATTATATCTTGCATAAAACAAAAGTGGAACCTTTTGGTTTTGATTGGCACTTTTTAAGTCGTCTATTAAATTCAATTAGCACAATAGCTGTTCAGGGTAAACTACACAACATTAGTCTAACCTATAAATCCCGATAGCCATGAATCCCCCAGTCCCCATAATTCCTACGGCGCAGCCAGTTTCGCTGTCCGCTTTGCTGCGGCCTACGGCCGCTCCTGACTCACATTATCCCCGTATTTGCCTACGGCGCGGACAGTTTGGCATGGCCGACGACCCATCTTGACTCTCTTTTCGGTTCCACGCCAAACTACCTTGGTCTTATGAATTCGTCCGTTTTGACGCGGTCTGCTGGGGTTTTCGACTTAATTTTTCGCCACTACCGCTTTTGAGTCACTTTTTCTTCGTGCCCACTTTACATAAAAATCAGTTCTCTGGTCTTACACTTGTTCCCCAAGTTTCATTTTTTCAACTTTCATAGGAACCGTGTAATACTTAATGTAGGACAATAGCCGGTCTCAAGTATGGATCGCAAAGTTTACAAAACAATAAACACCCTGTATATATGTTAAAATGTAATTTTGATTAAAATTTTGGAATAGGCTATTTATACATATAGTATGTATATGCAATCGGCTATTTATACATACTGTATGTATATGTAATTGACTATTTATACATGCAGTATCTATATTAAATAGATTATTTATACATAATTTATGTATACGCGCTGCACTATTTATTCATACTGCACATTAATTATTATACAACTTTTTCTTTAGAATATGAATTTGTGAAAAAATATAAGTACTTTATGTAAGTATAATTAATAATTATTATATTTTAATATATGATTTTTAATTATTCGCGGTTTTTATTTAAATGCGGACTAAGCGTTAAACTTTCCCGCTACGGATAGTGACTGAGTGCTGGGAAATATTAATTCTGCAAAATGCTGGTTAAGATTAATTTAGATTAAAATAATAATACAGTTAAGGTATTTTATGTGAATTGTTCATCCTACTAAAGTATTGTTAGTCAATTGAAAATATTGGAATGGTATTTCTGGAAATGCTTTAAGCAATTATAGCTAAATTGTTTACAATTTTGAAGTCTAAAATGAAAATACAAAATAACTGAACAAAATATTTTGGAATTCTTTTAGTGCAGTATATCTAATTAACACAATATTATCAAATCAGAAATGTTTAATAGAACGCTAGGTATAAGAAAAACTATTGGAGACATTTTATTTATGGAACACAACTATATGGAAAAATTAAAACCAACTGGAAGAATTAGAAGGCAGTAAAAGAACATCTCTATTTCTTTGAACATAAGAGAAATGAACTTAGTATAAATGAGTTGTGTTGAAGCAATTTTTTCTGATTGGTTAATAAGTATTTTTTCATCAACTATGATTTATCCGTTTTAATTTTTTATGAATATAGAGTGTTTTTAGTTAACTATGACTTATTCTTTTTAATTTTGATGATCCTCGTGTGAAATAAGTGTTTCTGTCGTGAATATAATGATAATCGCTTAACGGATTTTTTATGTGCGTCGTGGCATAGACAAATATTTTTTTTCTTTAATTATTCTACGTCGCCAATTGGCTACTGGTGGAAATATGGAAATAGGCTATGGTCTTAAATAATCAAAAGAAGAAGAAAAACTTAGTAGAATTGAATCTAAACTTAGTGTAATTGCCAACTTAGGCAATTAGTATAAGTGAAATTTGAATAATTGAGCCAGGTTACAATTGAACCTGAAAATAGCTAAGTTAGCAAGTCAGGTTAAAATAATGCAAGCTGCTTTGGAATAATTGAATTAATAAACTACTCTGTTCCTATAACAAAACAAACTGGTTTATTCTACTGATGGGATAAACAGAGAAGCCTTTCATGAGCATCGATCGTCTCGTCATCAGACTAAAAAGTGTATGTTACAGAAAAATCAATAAAGTGAAAATTTTATACTCATATATTGTCATTGTTACAATTTTAAATTAAAAACCAATGATCAAGCTTCAAATGCCCACTTCTATAAGGGTTCTTGCTAACATTTGAGTAGAAATTTTTCTTTGAAAAACTAATGTGATCAATCTAAGAAAATTAACTTTGAAACAAATAAACTTTTTAGTTCTTTTTTAAATTCATAATTCACAATGGTTTACAACCAAAATATTTACTTAAATATTAGCAATAACTCTTTAAAGAAATAAAATGATCTTAAGTTTTTTTTTTCATATCTCATGTAAAATTGTAAACAAGTGTAAAGTATGTAATGTGTATAAGATTTTCTCTTTGTTGATTCTTACTGTCTTAATTTATACGTTTTAGTCTAATGATGAGACGATCGTTATTCTCAAAATACGTCACTGTTTGCTCCATCAATAAACTAAATAAACCAGTTGTCTTGGAGTAGGAGCACTGTAGTTTAATTTAATGTAAAAAAACTTAAATTACAAAACTAGAATTAAAGGGTTTTATAAAAAGAAGGTTATATAGTCTCTTAGGTGATATAGACTCTTTTATAGATATATGATGCGATGTTCTAAACAATACTGTGAGAAATTGTCAGTATTTCTTTTTTGCTGGAGATCTGAATATCAATGCGTGTTTGGAATCTAATAATAAAAATATATTATTTGATGTATTAGCCTCATATGGCCTAAAATCTGTAATAAATGAACCAACATGAATTGATATTAGACGGGGTTGCAACGCACGATTCCAAATAGACGAAATCTGAGTTAAATGCTGTGACAAATGTAATTAATTTATGTTTATCTGATCATCTCACTTAGAGTGTACATTGAAATTGAATATAAATAAATCCAGCGAAAGGAGAGAAATCAGACTGCTTACAGAATCAAATATCTGTGAATTTACTGAAAAGTACGTGGGCAGCTTACTACTGAAAAATAGTAAGCTGCCCACGGAAGATAATAAGAGTGGATAATACGTATTAAGCTAGAAGTCAAAATCAAGAGATCAAACAAATGATGCATGAGTTAAGATTTTTGTACAACCTCTGTACTGCAAGTGGGTCTGATGAACTAACTGCATCGTATGTCGACTTTAAAAGAAATGTTCTTGCAGAAATAAATAAAAATAATGTGGCATTCAATGCGTATACTATTAGACAAGCAAGTAACAAACAAAAGTTATTTGGCATATCGTAAACAAAAAACTTGACTTTAATAAAAAACATAAAGAGATACAGCTAAAAGATAATCGTAATAATATAGTCAGTGATCCCAAATCTGTTTCTGCATTATTTGCAAATCATTTCTAAACATTCATTCCCAATAAGATTACAAACCACGTTGGTAGCAATATCTCAAACATATATACTCTACATATCCGTAACAATACCATGTTTTTTATTTCTGTTACATGTGATGAAATCTCGAATATAATCTGCTCACTACCAAATAAAAATTCTACAGGCATAGATGGCATACGTATCAAATTAATAAAATTTAATAAAAGACTATTTTCCGAGGTTCTCGCTGATATCACAAATATGATTGTTACAACAGAATGTGACCCTAAAAACTAGAATAATATACCTGTACCCAAAAAAGGTGATTTGTATTGCGTAGCAAATTATAGACAGATTAGCTTATTAAGTATTTTTTCTAAAATTATTGAAAAAAGCTATTGCAACTAAAATTTTTGATTTTGTCAAAACGAATAATATTCTCAGTGAACATCAGCATGTCTTCTATTTCCAGATGTACCAAATAATTAAAAATTTTAGGTCTTCTGTTCTGGAAGAGATTGAACAATTATCAAACTATCAACCATTAGAGGCGGAAAAAACAAATAAATTACACAAGAAAAGATCCCTTGATTTCATAGGAGATTTATTTTCCTGGTGCTGTGGCGTAACTACGCAACATTCTATAAATTCTCTTCAAAATTCTGAACACAAAATCGTGGACAATTTTAAGCTTCTCAAAAAAGAAATTTCTGATGATTTAAAAGAATTTGGTATCAATTCACCAATCTTTCAAAATTATACACAGCAAATTTCTAACAGATTTCAGTCATTAGAGAAGGAAGTGAACAAAGGCGTTATGATGAGTCTACAAAAACCAAATTTTACAATCACCTCTTTACTTTAGAGTCAACAACTCACAATCTTCAAAAAGTTATTTTTCAGAACCTAAAATGTATACCTCATCTTACCAAAACCATCCGAATAAATGAAATTATCTTAAGCTGCCATAACCATAAACTTCCTCCTCAGGTTGTAAAACCATATGTGTTAAAAACAGATTTAGGCCGTTTAAATTCAGAATTAACACGCGATGAACAAAGAATCGCAATCTCATCATGTGATATGCTTAAATATTACGAGTTACCAATAACAGACTGCATTTTTACTGTGGATAAACTCACTATTCATATATAAATACCTATAATTGATACTATGATACTATGATATGAAATACCTATCATTGGATGAATGGAAATTATTTGAGTTAATTACAACCCCGTTTGCATGGAAACAACTTACTTGCAGCATAATGCATGAACACATGTATCCAGCAGTGGGATATAGAAGAGGAAAAGAACCAGACTGCAATACCTATTACTGGCATGGGTTTAAAAGATTGTAGGCCAAATGAAGATCAATTATGTTTTTTACCAAGACTACCTATTGATCCTGTTGATGGTTCTAAGTGTGCGACGTTAATGTTTAAGGGGTCAACCATAGAGGATATTAGACACGAATGTCCAGTTCAATGCAGAGCGTCACGCAAGAGTATGATAACGGATATATCTGAAGATCAATTTGTCGTTACCCACCCAAAACCGGTAACGATGATTTCTTGTAATGGTAACACAACCGACGTGGAGAAACAACACTACGAAGCTCCAGGAGCAATATTGATTCATCTTCCAAGACACTGTAAACTAGTTATTGAGGGCAATGTAGTGATAAGAGGCGGGTACCATCGTTTTAGTAACAAATTAGAAGCGCTCGAGATTAGTCACATTTTACCAGCCATGTGGACTAAACATAAATCATTGATAATTAAACCGCAACTATTAGGAAGTCGATTGGTTCAGTTAAGTGGTCTACTGGATAAGACAATAGCAGAAGCAGAGAGTGGAGCGGCTGTACTGACAAGTCATGCGGATCACTTTATTTTGTTACGGAATGGAGTATTAACTATTGGTCTCTTATACGTAATTTTTCGTAGACATCACCCACTTATGTATGGCACAGTAGTGAATACTGCGGTGTTAATACTAGTGCTTTAAATACGATTGAAAGCGTTACAGTAGCAGTTTCGGTGATTCGTGTTGGTCTTGTGGTTGTCGCAGTAATAATTTCGTACATCATTTTCCAACTGAGAATGAGGCGTTGTAATTCTAGATTGGCGAAGAGGCAAGCCGAAAAACCGCCAATAGACATAGAACTCGGGCATCTGTTATTAAAGACTGGAACCAAGATCTCAATATCCGTATCTGCGGAACAGCTGGAACGAGTTGTGCAAAATTCAGTATGATTGTGCAACGTGTCAGACCGGTGGAAGTAAGATTTTGGGGAAATAGGTGTACCCAAATATGATAAGAACCCAGCAGTCGACACCGTCATTGATGGAAAAATGTAAATTATTAGTTTTATTGGAAATATTATTGGGTTTGTAATGAATAGGGAGTATTATGGTTCGAGTATAGATATATTGAGTATTACTGAAATACATTTGGTTAATGCAGTTATAATGCAATTTAAAATGCTGGAACGAGTCGTTTGAATCGGCCAAAAGTCGAACGATGTCACGGGACCCGTTAACGTATCATTTTGGAGCCAGTATTGAGCCTAAACATGATTAGTAACCAACATCTGAGGACCGTCGTTAAATAAAGTTATAGAGTTAAATGGAGTTTAAGTTGATAAATGGAGTTATGGAGGATGCAGCATATTGATTAGGAAAGATTTAAGAGTGAGTTCTATGGTTTGAATACAATTTTGGAACAGGATGCAAGCTGGATTAATCAATCATATAATTAAAAAGGGCAAATAGATTTTGTATTTGGATGTTATGGATTTGTTTTAATTTTTGCGTTTTGGAATAATGGAACAAAAAATTGGAATGTTTACATGAAATCTTTTAGGTCGCTTAAAATCATTAAGTGGGCCGTGGTACGATTATTAGACGACTGCATTGACGATATTATAAATGTATTATAATGAAAATTATTTCATTTTTAGTATTTTAATAATTTTTTTTGTACCATATTTCTTTATATGTATATATATATTTATTTATATATATATTTATATTTATATATATATATTTATATATATATGCATATATGTACTTTAAAACGTATTATTTTCTTTATTAACATCTATTTACACAAGTGAAAAAAGTTGGTTCTTTAGTGTTTAGATGCGTATTGTATGATTGAACTGGATTCTCCTTAAAATTGTTCCCCATTCAAATGCTGTAAGTTAGATAGTTTTGCTTTAGATCTTCAATTTATTCAAGAGAAACAATTTGGTCCTCTTGTTTTTATCTGTCTATTATATGATTGTATTGAGGTACCGTATTTCTTACGGCGGTTAGCTCCATATAAATTTCCTATCTCTATTTATTGTCTATCACTCATTTTCTCAACGTTTAAATCTTCGACAATCAGCTTACAAATTCTTTAATATCATCTACTACATTCGTCCAAAAATAACTTTTCTCTACAGCTCTTAACATTCGTTGAATACCCAGTAGTTTAGCTCTCTGCCCTATTGGTAACATAGGAAAATCATTCAGTATTAGATTTTTCACAGCAGACTCCATAATAATTTCCTTATATAATTTGAATCTGATTAGTACATTTTTAATGTTTCTATTATTATTCTTAGTAAAATGAATTAACTCTTTAATCAATGGATTTTCTAGTTGATTTTTACATACCACAATTTGTGATAATGACACTTGTTTACATAATATCATAATACGTTTACAATATTGCATGAAATCAGATAATTGCCTATTAACAGTATCCTTAATAAAGAGTGTACATGCGTTTCAATCAAATAATACTCATTCACATAAGACAATCATTTTATTATTATATTATCCATATTTTAAATCTTGTCAATCTCATTCATGAGTACAATCTTTAGACTAGTCACTCCTTTAAACAACACGCAATTAGATCCACAAGTTTACATAAATTAGAATATAGCTTACGCTCACCGCACAAAGTCAGGCCATTCCTAACAATATATTTTATAATAAACAGTATACTTGTGTACTCTTTCAAGTTTTACGACACTCGGTGTATTTAACCCTCCCATAGAGTTATCCAGATAAACTTTAGGAACTGATTCACGATTTAAATCCCTAAATCTCTCTTTACATCGAACTGGTTTTTCTAGAGTGCGCTCTCGTAAAAACGTGTATAATAGCGTTCTTTAAAAATATAATTCCTATAACTCATCGCTGTCAAATTTAATTTGACGAAGACTACCTGGTACATTTTCGCACCTTTCATACTTGAAACGTTGAAATTAAATTAAATGTTCAACAGGCTCTCCACTCTTCAACTGAATTTCGCGCTTCTCCAAATTCTAGAAGTTTAATTTTTTTCACATCCTCTTTCTGGCTGAACATTCGTCAGTACTTGTTCCTCCTCGTTTACTTCCAAAATTCTAATGGCAGATTTTCCATTTACTAGTTTCACTATACCTCCCGCAACAAAAACTCTTGTGTGGGTAGCACCAATATTTCGGACTTTGTTTGTTGTTCAACTGAACACTTGAAAACTTTTTCAGAACGCCCAATAATGCATACATAGTTCTCCTGTGGAGAATAGAAAAGTATCGAACGTAGCCCCATTCACTTCAAATAACACTTTCAAAATATAATTGGAGATCATATTTCTCCAAAAAATCTACCCCGAATAATCCATCTACCTCATCTACCAAGTTACCAATGACATGAAACTTATAAATAAAACAAAATAAAATGATCTGTTCCTTTACTAACAATGACCTAAACCTTGTAACCTAATCTTACAATTAATATCTACATCATTGTGTAATTTTATAACTAGACACTGTGGGCGTCAGTATCTTAACAAAACACTATTCACTATTGTCTACAATTGCATATAAAACTTGATTTTAAATCACCTAACACAAGTATATGACGTCATTTTAGTAATAGAAACATTTGAACC
>WYDF02060128.1:0-25132 GCA_009867245.2 Adranes taylori
GGTAGAGCATCAGGTTTTAAATGGCGGCTGTTTCTTGGAGTGTATTGCAGCAATCTTTGTTGTAAGGGTATTTCGAAAGCATTGGCTTCAAAATGAACTGAACAAACACATGCTAAAATAATGAAAATCGGTAAGTTCCTATACAATATATTAAGTTTAAAAATAGACGAGGAATCAGATTATGCACTTACCATTCTTTAAATTTATTTTATGTTTTCGCCGACATGCAACAATCCATTGCTTTGCTAAATTTTCGGAAGTTTTTTTTGGAAATCGGAAGTATTTTATATCTGTTCCATTTGTATTCTGGTTATAGTTATTACTAGTAGATACAGCACAACTCAGCATTCTAGCAGATTAAAACACTTTTCTCAACAATGCAAAAGACTTTATGTGACTCATGTAATGTAAGGCGAATGCCTCGCACGTGACGTCATCCGTACCAATGCGCACTAATGGACGCATATGACACTACTTCTCAGCATACCGGTGTTGCAGGTGACGGTATGCAGCATACCGGTGTCAGCATACCGTCTGCATAACATGATGCTTAAAAGTGTAATGATGCTTAAACATAATTTCTTTATTTACTTAATTCTGAAATGTATTTAGTTAATTTATTTAGTTGGCTTTCATTGCGTTTTTTCTTTTGAAAATTTAAAAATAATGTTTGCAAAATATTCTATACATACAACGATAAAAGGGTACTTAGTACTTATAAATCCTGTACAAGTGAGTACTTAGCTCCAATGTTAATACGAACTTTTATATTAGTAGCATAGTATATTTCTCTTGAATATCCATATCTCTTTGATTTGTTTCAGTGGATTAGATAGTGCATCATCACTACAATGTGTGAAAATACTTCGTGAGTTAGCGAATCGTGGTCGTACAATAGTCTGCACCATACATCAACCAAGTGCAGCTATTTATGAGCTTTTTGATCAAATTTATGCCATCGCGGAAGGTCATTGTGTTTATAAAGGCTTAGCGGAACGTACTGTCGAATTTCTTTCATTCGTAGGAGTGGAGTGTCCACAATTTCATAACCCAGCCGATCATTGTAAGTATTTTTTTATATTATTATTTTTTATGCATTTAAAAACATACCTCGTTATTACTCTAAAAACAAATAATAATATTTTAAGTGAGAAGAGCTAAAAAGATTTATCCTTATAATATAAGTATTACATAATATCACTGCTCTTTTGAGTGGGTTAAATGACGGAAAGTTGACGATAAGAATAAAGTAACTGGTATAGCCTTGGACTACAAAAAAAAAACGTTCGACATGATGGATCACAATGTCCTCTTAAGATACCTAGTGGTTTGTCCACACTTGTGAGCTTTTCTTTTCCTGTTCCCTTGCAACACGAGACAAGCAAAGACGAACATAGCCCACTTGACTATTCTTTCAACTTTGTGTGGGCTTCTGGTGGATGTTTTGTTTTTATTTCAGTAACCGAAGATATTGTTTTAGATCCATGTAATAACTACTACCAAAGAAACTCGAGGATTACCAACAGTCTATACCGTGGAATATAACTTCCAAAATACTAATAAACATGTGAGTAGTGATGGATGAAGAAAATATTATTTAAATGAGAATATGGTGAAAAAATTAAGTCTCTGTTCCTATTTGGCTAAAAAACAGCAGAAAGATTTTAGGAAAAAGACGGCCTCGTCGGAAGTCTTACCTTGGTTTGCCTATACGACAAAGACAGTGAATTGTCGGAAGCAATAAACATCAGTGCAATCGCTACCCTCATTTTAGTAGGAATAGTGTCTGGAAAATGGGTGTTTTTTCTTGAGATAACGGTTCAATCATTCTCAACAATTTGTAAAAGTCTGCTCTGAGATCCATATTAAATTTCTAAACAACCTACAATCGATCTAAAGCTCCTAAGCTGGCCGATATTTGTTTTAAGAACTGCTTTGTCCACATGGCTCTCTGTTTTCTTTTTTGTCACACACTTTTGAAAATAAAGAAACTTGAACTTAAAATAGCATGTATAAAAACGCTGTCAGTACAATAATAAACAAGTATTAGTGAACAACTAATTTCCTGCGCTAAACGTATGCCTCTTCGGAACGCGCAAGTTGAAATGACAGAGACAAGTAGAAAGAGACAAAAAAAAGGAAAGCATACAAGGGTACACATACCTTAAAGCATATAGAATAAGAAATAATATTTGAATCTCATTTGGCAAACAGGAAGCGAAAAACAACAGTGAGTTCCTCCATAAGACTCACAGTCCTTTAAATCACGAAGTCTTGTAGGAATCCAGCCTGGGACTCAAAATGAGTTTTTTATTTATTTTTAGTAATTTCTAAAATAAAGCTCATGTGGCTTAAATTTTATAATTTGTCTTTCTTCATAACTGTTCCTGCGTAACAATTATTTATTGTCCAAATTGATATTGTCTAATCATATTGATCAAATCGCTTGAATTAATTTATTTCCAAACATTTATTTTTAATTTTAGTGATTGAGGTCACAAGTGGCGAATTTGGTGAATTTACAGAACAGATGAAGAAAGCTGTTTATATAAAAGACTGGACTGCACGTAGTATACAATCAGGTAAAAAAAACACTCGATTTATTAAGCGAGTAGTCTTTATTTCTCGTTTACTTTAATATTTCAATTTAATACATTAAACCTCTTAATTTAGATCCTCATTTGACAGTACTTATTTAATATATAGTTGCTCGCAAGATGCAATAGAATTTCTCATTTGAGTATTGTGTTTAGAGAATTAGATTATTAAAAGTTGCCCTATTTTTCCAAATATAATTTTCAAGGCACCGGATTCGCTTATTTTTTATTTCACAAGCTTATAAACAATAATTTATTGTTTTTCGGTATTTGTTCAATCAAGATTTAACAGGGCAATATCCTAAAAAATTCAAGAATCAAATTTTTAGAGATATTTTTATTTCTTAAATTTTTCATGTTACATTTAAATTATAAGATCCCTAGTATATTTGAAAATATTTAGTTTATTTTAATACACGTAGTAAATTAGAATATCAAAACTAGCAAAATTAAAACTATTGTTTTTGCTTCATATTAAAATAATACTATACGATGTCTAGGTCACACTGATACACAAATTATAAACAATTTGTATATCAAATATTTAGCTTAGTATTGCAATTAACCATTATCAAGTTCAAGGAATTTATTTATTTTTTTACGTCTAATAAAACTGGCGATAGATTTATTTGTAGATGCCAACTGATACAAATATTGTAGGAATCTGTAAACTGTAAAAATGTTCTAAAACATACATTTTTTACCTTTAGCACATACGTGAATATTAAGACTTTTTATTTAAGCAAGTTAATTAGTTTTAATTCTGTATATAACTATATATATATTTGTTAATTATTCTAATAAAGTTGAAGTTGTATTTTTATAGTTATTTCGCCAACAGGGTGATTTTAATCTTTGCAAATTCCGCTAAGATTTGATAACGTATTTCACGCTGTGATTCTTTTGTATTTATTGATTTATATTTTATTTAAAGTGATTAATTATTTTAATATTTTTTTTAAATAATATTGTTAAGGTACCTTTTATTATTTCAAATTTGCCTTAATTAACCAAATAAATTGAAACTAATCAATTCAATGATTCAATTAAATAACTAAATCAAACTAAGTATGTTTTAACTCGTAAACGGTTAACAATTTTAAATCAAATTAAGTTCTCTGTCAGCGAGCCACAACTGAAATAAACAAAAGTTCCCAGGTTATACAGTTTTCAATAGCATTTCGTTCAAAGAATTAGACAGTTTTGATACTTTTTTTTAAACATACAGGTAGTAGTCGTCAATGGCTTGAAATCAATTTCATGTCCTTTCAAAATCATCGCTTCGCGGTCTGTCGATTTCTTTAGTTGTTAAAACATAGATCAAAGATTTGTTCCAATTAAACGTGACAGTCCACTGGGAGGAAACTCAGTGGAGTGGGTCTAATTGGGAGTCTAAGTCTAAGTGGGAGGAGCCTATATTGGTACTTGATCTCTGGAGACGTAAAACCCATTTTTTAACTGTAATAAATTTGTTACGTTCCAAGTTCTGCCAATAATTACACATTTCTTGTTGAAATATTAAGAATATATTTCTTATATGTAGTTTTTCTTTATTAAAATTTTATTTTTGTTCTACAGAAACATTCCAATTTCAAGACAATTTAAATAAACAAGATAGTACCTATACAAATCCGGGCCCACCTTCAGAATTTTACCGATGTTACGTACTTCTTCAAAGGAATATTCAAAATATAATGAAAGATTGGGTATGTTAATATTTAAAAATTATTAAAGATGTTATCTATTTTAAATCGTAATGGTAGAATATTACGCTAGATAATTCGTTTATTCTACATTAAAATGAAAATAGTTCATAGTTCAAATTTATTCATTTTAGACGATATTATATTTAAAAATAGCGATGCACGCTGTTATAGCAGTGGTTTTAGGTTTAGTATTCTTTAATTACGGCAACGATGCTTCGAAAACGATATCAAATTCAAGTTATTTAATCATTAGTTTGGTCTATTTGAGTTTTACGAGTATGATGCCAGCGGTTTTAAAACGTAAGTGAAATTCATTCAATGTAATGTATAATATTTTAAGTTTGATATTGAAGATGGAGAGACCCATATGTATAAACTTGTCGTCCTTGCATTAGCATCGCCGAAATAGGTAGATGATAAAAAGAATTATATACACAGCCATATCATATTAAGCAAATGCCTAGTTAATTTCATCAAAAAAAAAATGCAACATCAATAGCAAAATTATTATAATATATCCAACGTTAAAGGAAATTAAATATCTTTGTTTATGAGTTTGAATTTGATATTTCATTCGTATCAAATATACAATTGCGTATTAAGCCGCACAGTTATAGAATTTGAATGGCATATGTCATTCTCATATTCTAAAACTGTGCAGCTTAGTACGCAATTGTGACTTAATACGAATTAAATATTAAATTCAAACTTATCAACTAAGATCTGTTACTGTAAATTTTAATTCAATTCCTTTTAGTTCCTTCGGAAATAACCATAATACGTAAAGAAAATTTTAATAAATGGTATAGTCTACGAACATACTACTCAGCATATTTATTGTCTGCAATACCAGTACAAGTAAGTGAAATTCAAACTATTACTTTTAGGCAGAAATTAATAGAAGTAACATGTAAAATTGAGATTATGTTTATTTGTTTTAGATGCTTCTTGCATTTATTTATTCAACAATATCCTATTATATTACTGGTCAACCCTTAGAGTTATTCAGATATACAATGTTCCTGTCAATAGCAATTCTAACGACGTTGATTGCTGAAGGACTTGGAATCATACTAGGCACATTACTTGATCCAGTGGTACGTTCTTTTGATCAATTTCCTTTTGCTTTTTATCTCACCAGAAGTATTATCTTAACATAAATAAATATAAACATATACACATCAACATTGCTGATAAAAATATTTTTCCATAATTTCAGAACGAAATGACACTTTTTTCGGAGGTTCCTTTACCTACGTCTTTGATTAATTTGCTAACTATAGCAAACCATAATTTGATCATATTAAAAATTTTAATCTAATTTATTTATTAGCATAAGTTAATTTATTATTGATTGGCGTTTCTGACTTCCGATTATGGTCTAGTTTAATGTTTTATGTAAAATTTTAAGTGGGTGTAATAAGACATCGAACGTTTAATATGTTCTGGTTTATTTTGTGTATATATTTCAATGCTTTCTTTGATGCCTAAATTTTTGTGAATACATTTTATGATAGTCATTGTTTCGTCTATTATTTTATTTGGATGGTCATTGTTCAGTAGATGGTTTGCGTAATGAGAATGATATATGTCCGGCCTCCTGAGTGCGTATTGGTGCTCTCTGTTTCTTGTCCTGAAGTTCCTATTTGTTTTTTCTATGTATATTTTATTGCATGTGTTACATGTGAGTTTATATATTCCGATTCGTTTGTAAGGCCATACATCTTGAATAAGCCATTTTCCCTTGAATAAGACATCCCTGGGTTTTACACTTGTTCCTCAAGTTTTACGTTTTCAAGTTTCATATAAACTGAGATATTTAATGTAGTACAATAGCCGGTCTCAAGTAAATCGATCACAAAGTTTACAAAACAAAAAACGGCCTGTATATATGTTAGTTTGTAATTTTAAATGCTTGCTTTAGCTGGCCTATATAATAAAGTTTATTCAAGTGTCCTATCTTTTATAGTTCCTAAAATCGATCAAAAAGTTTGTAAAATTTTAAATGTGGCAACGTCGGGCTGAATACCACTTGCAGAGATGGCACTACTTTCATTCGACGCATAATACAATATACTATATATGAGCGAAATTTCAGTCTTCTAGTTTTAAAACTGAATTTCTAAATAAAATAATCATTTTGAACCCCTCCCAAAATTATAATGTGAACCCGCCATGGAGACAACATTTTGTAATTGCAAAAGCAGTTTATGTGTCACATACAACGTAAAATAATTGTTCCTGTAACTTTGCATATATGAGCTATTACGTAGATCTTACATGTATATAATATGATTGTTGAATATCGCTTGCCATTCAACAATCAAGTTGCGAAACTTTAAGTTATTAAAGGTAATATCTTTGAAATGATAAGAATTGGACCCATCATGTGCCGTATCATTTTAAATACAATGGCTACCAAAATGTAAAAAATATATAGGCTGATAATAAAGTTTTTCAAAAAAAAATGTATTGCTCACAATCGGTCAAATGATTTTCGAGTGATTTCCGTCACATGTGGTGGAGAACGAGAGCAGATTAGGTTACATGATACAGACATCATAACAATCGAGGAGGGATGTCAGATACATACTCCGACAACTATAATCCGTCCTCAGGACCGTAATCATTCTAGTAGTCAATCAACTTGATCTACAAGTAAGCAGCCACAATATTAGTCAACCTGACATCAGTCCGGAAGAAGCGACAGATATCATAGGAGACGATCTTATCCACGTAAGAAGCAAAGAAGAGCAACTACATCCAAGGTTTCAAAAATCTACCTGGCAACACGTGAAGACGCATGAGTCATCGTTAAACGTAGTTTGGATGTTCTTTGGCTCGTTGGTTGGACTATTGGCGATCATGAAGGATTGGACCATACTGAAAAAGAAGCGACTTCGTCCGAGTCGTTGAGAGACAAGAAGTCCCTCCGTCAGCCCAGCAGTTCGAACTGCAACCACTGAATCCAGCCGGGCAGTATGTCAAAGTCACCCTGTAATACAAATACAAAACAGCCTGTAAATTTCTAAATAATTTTGTAATGTGTAGGTTGAAGATATCTACACTTTTTGTGAGTAATACTTGATGATGTCTGTTATAATAACGGCTATATAGATATATCTGTATCCCCAGGATCAGATTGTAGATTGAATATAAAAAAAGAAAGAAAATTTAGATTTAGTTATTATATTTTTGTTATTATTTAAGTATTGTATGGTTATGTTTTCAATTGTTTATGTTATTTTGTAATATTTTATGTCACTAAAGGTTGTATCTATCTATATATTCCATTTTTTGTCTTTTCATTTATTAATGCCCCTAACGGATGATAGAATAACCCGTGTAGGATAATAGGAAAGGAGTGTTTTATTTTTTTAGATTTTGTGGTCATTTAGTTGAGTTTTGTAGCCTTTTGGTTTTTGTTAGGATTTTTTTCTAGTTGAAGATATTTAAACCTTGCTCTTGTCCACTTGAAGACTCTAAATACATTTTGAGATGTTTTTGAAAGCATTAAAATCACTGGATGGAAACTAAATTTTGTTTCCTCCTTCCAACTATTGGTTCAATTTATCTGTCACAAGATGCAGTAAATTTTATCTAACATTGTAATTGACTGAGATTACACAATAATCTTTTGTAGAAACAAATAACATGTAAATAAGTTTTTTACATACAATTTTTTTTGTTTCATTACAGAATGGTACGTTCCTTGGCTCAATATTGTTGGCTTTAATGATTGTACTGGCCGGTTTTTTAATATTTTTTTCGCATATGTCAAACGTGATGTACCTCGTCTCATATATATCTTACTTAGCATATGGATTGGAAGGTAAATATAACAATTTTATGAACTAATAACATTCGTACAAAATCTGATTTTTTTTCTTGTTCCTTTTGTGTTTTGTCGGATAACAGTCTACCTGGACGAGTAAGGAATTCGAGGGCATCTCTTAATCAAATTAAATGTCCAGATAGAGTTGTAAAAATCCAGCTAGAGCTAGAGCCAAATATAACCACCAACTTCTCAATTACAAACGAATGGTTCGCAAAAATTACTTTAACTTAAATATCTTAAAAACACATGCCAGAGGGTGCGCACCTCATATGACACCATACATTTTCTTAGAATAAAAATTGATTTACGCCTATCACGGAGAGTCCTCTAAAAATATCTTTCCTCTATGATTCGTGACATCGTGTAAGTCACCTCAACCGTTCCAGGTGGAGTATAAACGTCACCCAGAATAAAGCAGAAGTCGTCCAACCGCACATATAAGTGCTAAAGATTATAAACCATACTTTCGGGATTTTAAAATCCTTAGATCATTAGATATAACAGTTCATTAAACTGAGTTCGGTTTCTCTGATATCATCTATAAACCTTATATTATCATCAGTTTGCCATGTTATTTTATTAACATTATCACGTTATAAGCAGAATACAACACTATTCGAGGAAAGTCACCATATTCTAATATATATCAGATTCATATACTACCATCTGGAATTTATTCAAATGACTATATCATGAAAGTACCATGATATATTTCACGAGCATGACATGTTACAAAAATGTAGTGATGCTACCAAGAATAGATAAAATGTATCATCCGAATCCGAATGGAAACAACAGAATAGTGAAGAAGGTGCATAAAATAACACAAAAAGCCCTACAGAATAAAAAAATTTCAACATAATAGTTTTCAAAATCTATTAAAAATACCTAGATGACATGTAATGTTATTATTACTTAAAAACTCATTCTATTCTAGATCACGTAACGTAGGCATACAATGCTACATATGCATATAGAAAATTTCAAATAGTTTAAACAGGCAATAGTTAAACGCTGGTCTCGCAAACCAGTGTAGTGATGCTATTTGCGAAAAGCAGGGGGTATTGATAAAGACTAAAGCGAATTCCAGAAATCCGCGCATCTACCCTTAACTAGATTTTTTTAAATCAATTTGAATGTCTTAAAAACGTCTATAAGCTGTTTTCGAATCATGTAACACAACAATTTTCATCAAACGTATATGCTGCGTAAAAGCAATACTAACAACTACATTTATTCTATTTCTTTGTACCCTCTGACCCAGAAATGATAACCGGGAGCATACTAGCACATTATATGCTGCAATAACTAATTTATGAACCGTATTAATCTAGCACTTACCCCTTAGCAGAAAATAGCCTTGAACTGCGATTACAACCATATGAGTGATTTTTTTGATTGTGTAGTATCCAATGGTACTTCCGACGAAAGGAAAGATAGGAAGGAAAAACAGTAAATTCGTTTGCACTAATGTTTACTGATTGTAAATCACTAATTTCTACTATTAATCATCCGCTTATCAAAATGCTTCACCGATGTTTGCTACGAAATTAGTCGTTTTCCACTTGACAAAGAACTGTTCTGTTCTGACCTACGAAACAACTGGAACGAATGTTTGTGTGCGCTTGCATTTATCTTTCTTTATCAATCAAATGAAAATCTATTTTTCATTTGATTGCATTCATGGCTGCTAGACGTGTTACCTATTACAGTGCTTGCGAAATCGTGAAACTTCGAGTTTTTGAGCTTCAAACCAATATGACTGGAACTATTAAGTACTGTACCAGAACTGTTCAGAACAGTTCTAGGGGTCAAGTGAAAAATGATTTATATCTGAGCCAAGCAAGTAACTGACTGAGTATGACTAACCTATTTCTATCGTTTTTAAAACTACTATTTTTTACCGGCAGGAGTTATGTTATGTTAGGATTCGGTTAGATTATGTCAGATTAGTTTATGTTAAGTTAGTATGTATTTAATTTACATGTTAGTTTGTGTTTTGTTATTCTTATACGATATAGCTAGTTAGATGTCGAAGATACACGACAGCCAAAAGTCTTACTGCGGCTAAGGTTTGTGCAAAAAAACATGACAATTATTCAACGTACAATATAGGCAACCCAATCTACATGAGACCTAGGATGCACATTTGCAATCCAGCCATTGAAATATTAAAATATTTTATAGAGAGATTAACTTATACAAATTGAAACTATAATTAACTAACCTAAATTGAAACTATAATTAACTAACATATACGCTATTGTGTTCTAATCATAAATTCATAAACTTACGTATTGCTTAAGTGGTATTTCTTAATTGAGATGCACTTCATAAATTTATTCTATTCATACATAATTTTTATAAATAAATTTTAACTACTATTTGAATTTAAGGTTTGTGTCAGGCAATGTATGGTTACGATCGACCTGCGCTCCCTTGTCCAGAGGAAGAAACTTACTGCTATTTCAGTTCTCCCAAGCTACTTCTACAAGAACTGGGGATGGATAAGAGCAATTTCTGGAATGATATTGGAATTCTAGCGACGAGCCTCATATTATCCAAAATTATTGGTTTTTGCACATTAAGGCAAAAATTGAAAACTATTTAAAATTTATACGTATACGGCCGAAATATTTCAGACGAATGGTTTGAAAATCAAAATTAGTGTTTTCAGTTCTTCTATAGTTGAAAGTAAACAAAAGAATGAAATAATTTACTCTATATCTTTTCCTTAAAAAATGTTTTGTAGGTCGTACAAAGTCAAGTTCTCAAATTTTAATTCGCTAATATAGTTTTGTTTTCCTATATAAGTATTTCGTATTTAAGAGCAGAATTATAAATTTTTTTCTATTTCAAATAATTTCCAACAAACTATAAATAAAAGTGAATAATTTACGCAACACGTAAACTTATTCAATGGAAAAAACTAGTATCAATTTTTGCTTGGACAGATTATTAAAATTCAAAATACTAGATCGCTTTTACAAACTCAATATTATAGGTTGTGATTTTATTGGTGATATTATAAGTTATTTTTCTTTATGTTCTATCTATTAACAGTTTCCAAAATATTTAAATTATAAATTATGCTTTCACAGTACTCTATTTAAATAAGGATTGCAGAATGTTATTTTTCTGCCAATTGAAAATAACGACCAAGTTTAAAAAAAACTAATTGCATCAAAACTTAATTGATATCTAACTAAGCTACGAGCTGTTATCAACTTTACAATAAATTATATATATATATATATATATATATATATATATATATATGCAAAATTTAATTTTAATCTACTTATTACTATATTAGTAATAGAATTTAGAATCCGTATGTTTAAAATTTTAAATAATTTTAATTCCTACATAAAAATATAGGTAAATTTTTTGTAATAAAAATAATTGATCTTTTTTAACAAATCCTTTTATTGCTATTTTCCTCTTCTGTTCAAAATAGGCAAATGGCCCCACTGATTCTATTAAAATATCCCCCACACTGATGCATAACTGTTGCGAGGTTAAAAATTCCATCGATCAACTGAAGAATGGAAAGTTATATGGTGTGGATGGCATTATTTTTGAGACTCTTAAAGCAATGGAGGCAATGCTGGAATTATGTACCACGATTTGGATGACTAGCAGATGACCTAACAAGTGTTGTCCCTGTACAAAAGAAATGCCACCCACTGAGTGCTCAAGTTATAGGACTGTACCGCTTATTCCTCACGAGACCAAGATCCTTCACCACATAGTTTAAAACTTTAAAGAAAAACATGCTCGTTTAATAAAAATTTAATTTAATGCAATAACAAAACAATATAACAAATATCTATGCCATCACATTTGTGAATTTATAATCCATAGCTTAGATAGACTTAGATGTGAAATAGAAAGGCATTTAACAAATTTGGCGCAAGCAATTTTATAGTTGAATCAAGATAACTAGAGCAATTTCCCACAGATGTAAAAAAGAAAACTAAACATTATTTCTAAAGGATACTTTTTACTTTTATCTTCTAGATTGAAAAACCTCACTTCTTTGAATTTAACTATAATTCTATTAAGGAGTTCGTTTCATTAATTTAGTTTTAATAATTAATTAGGTCGAAATTATCAAAAGAAATATTTTATAAAAGGAATCTAATTTTCTTACGAATAAAGTCGCACACCACCGTAGGTTCAATAATTTCCTTGAAATTGCATATTATATTAATGTAATGACGCATTTGAATAAAAGCAACTTAGGTCAGGACCGATAAAAAATTAGGAGTACCTATATTAATTAACTAGAATGTTAAACAATAATTAAAATAACAGAATATAAACGAAAATAAAATCGAATGATATAAAAAATGAAGAGATTTCGCGACTATACTAGGTCATACTAGATTTTTTGTTTTGCATTGGTGAACAAGTTGTGCCTCAAGTGATGTGGCCGTAATAAAAAAATACAATTCTTTAAAATGTTCCAACTGGCGTCCGTTTATTTAAGGTTTTGTCGCATTTATTTTTTCAGTTGCAGTTGATTGTCTGATTTATTTTTCTTCACAAATGTTCGAACTTGACTACTTTGGTTGTCGCTTAAAAATTATCTTTGCAAAAATTACTTCTTGGAACATACGTTAACCAAGTTTAATTTTTTACAATATTTTATACATTTTGCGAAACACATCATATTTACAATTTTAACATACTGCGGTATATTTCGTTTCTTGTTAGACTTAAAATTAAATCTTTGGTTCATACAATTAGGATTTTCGCAACCATATTATATAAACAAAAACAATTATTTGTTTTTAAAAAATTTAAAAATTCAATCAATCTCATCATCGCAATCATGTTATATAAACAAAAACATTTATTTGTTTCTAAAAAATTCAAAAAGCCATCATCTCGTAATTACGTACAAATAGTTATTTTATATTTTAATAAAAAAGTATAAAAATAACTCTCTCATTGCGCTTGTTCTACAAAGTAATAAAAATGATAACGTGATTATTTTATAATTGAATGATGGCTGGAGTAACATGGTGTGTTCAATTTCATGTTTTTTTTTTCATGAAACAACTCTTTGATCACCCCTGTTTATCATTTGAAATATTTCACTTCTTCACTGTGCAAAACATTGGAAGGGAGTTTGCTTTATGGCTGTGTTGAGATGACTTACAAGGGGTTGAGATGGTTTACGGGGTTGAGGTGGATATATTTTGCTGTGTGATCCTATTACAGATATATTACAGTTCAATCACAAAAAAGCCAAGCCCTTTATTGTCACAGAGAAGTGTCAAGAGGATTTCAAGATTTTGACGGATTCACAGTTAAAAATGGGAAAGTAAAAATAACCAAGTTAACATACACCTAATGTAATAAATTAATGTTTTAAATTAATATTGAATAATTTTATGTGCTTTTCATAAACAACTTGTGCATTTATTTTTCAACTTTTATTTTTCTTTTCTTTCATTTTAGTTTTTTGTTCTTCATAAAAAGTGTCGAAGGCCTTGTGTAGAAAAAAGTATCGTAGAAAATGGGAATAACTATGGAGTCAGACAGACCTATATATTGAAGGATGTCTCCAATTACTTGAATTTTCATTCGCGTGCCATTTTCGTCTCTAACTGTTAAGGCAGCCATATTTGGAACTTAATTAATTAATTAATATATTGATATTTACGAAAGTGACGCGTTACAACGATTGTAAATAGTGAAATCCATTCCAAATTATAGTGATCATTCGTAAGTTGCGTGATCATTTTGACATGCATAATTGACCATCTTATTGATAACTTGATGAAGAAATTTAAAAGGATGTTTTCACTGAAGACGAAGGAGATCTTAGCCTCATTGTCCCAAATGATGGGCTGAAAATATCACAGCTATGAGTGTTAGTGCCGCAGAAGAACCAAATACCTCGATCCGGCGTCGCGCCCAAGAATTGAACCTCCACCACAGCATCTTCTACGAATTTTGTCAAAAGATGTGCACCTTTAAGCTCACAAGATCCAGTTGACTCAATACGATCATGGAACAAATGCAAGGTGACGATGTATTCCAGAACAAAATCATCTTTAACAGATTTGAAAAACTGAGCAAAATGATACAATGTTATACCAGCCGGCATTCAATTAAAATAAGTAATGAACTGGTATAACTTTAAAACATTCTTTAAGAAATATAAGATATTTGAAGTTCTTTTTCCTTCAAAATTCTGATAAAAAGTCTTTAGTTACTACTTTTACTTCAATTATTCGATATGTCTCATATACTAAAAGATTATGGAATTACACAATGGCAGATAATTATAGCGACGTTCATAAATAATCAACAATAATATATCTGGTTATTTTAACTATAAATTAGTAGGTAACATTTTTGCACAATTCGGCTAAAGTATCAAACGCCACTATACTTCTTATCACATTTTTTCGCATGATCAAAATTTCTACAAATTTATAGCTCATTGGTAATTACAATTTATATAATAATGCGCCTAACAATTAAAATTGAATTTAGAATATTGTCAGTCGTAGAACATATGCGCCATAGGATATCTAATGACAAAAGCCATAGTCGAACAGATAATCTGAATGAAGATTAAGATGCTCGTTAAATGCGCTTCGTGCAATGGTCCAAGAACTTTTAGAACCAAATTGATTAGAGTCAAATTATTCGTTACGACATAATCACCTTTTTGATGCCATTCGATCAAACGGAACAATCGAAATAAACGTATTATTAA
Source organism: Adranes taylori (assembly GCA_009867245.2). NCBI lineage: Eukaryota > Metazoa > Arthropoda > Insecta > Coleoptera > Staphylinidae > Adranes > Adranes taylori. The sequence continues at coordinate 14,884 of WYDF02060128.1, forward strand.
TTTTCCTAAAAATAAAAGCAAATTTTTATGGCAGCTTTACTAAAATTTAATTGGGTTGAAAAATCACTGAAACATTGATTGTAAACTACCTTTCATTACAAATTTAAAATTTTTACTACCTTTCATTACAAATTTAAAATTTTTAAAGTATCGAATTAAATACTTAAAAAAATCGTGTAAGCGTCTGGGCACCATCTCTCATATACCGAAGTATATACTACATAATATATAATAAATAACCTATCAAAAATACAATACAATTCCCTTATGCACATCTATATTACAAACAAAAAAAATTACACAAACTAACTAAAAATTAATTTACCTAAAGTTCTTTCCCCAGGAGAATAAACGGCTAATTTTTCTTTTCTTTCTACTCATCCCCCATTCCTCAACCTCATATTACCCATCATTGTGCGTACTATTTCCTTAATCCCGTTTCTCATCTATATCTCCTTCTTTGCCCTCCACTATCTTTTTTTTTACATTCTTTTATCTATTTCCATCCTAATTCTATTCATTATACATAAACACTTTCCTCTCTTACACAAACTTACCCTCCAATTCTCCCCTACTTCTTTTTCTTCTTCACTCCACTCAATCCCATCTCACCCCATTATCCAGTGCAGTCATGTTTCCTTTTTCTTACCACATATCCTACACATTCTTTCTTGTTCTTTCATCCAGTACTTGTTTCCACCTTCCTCATTCTCGCATCTCTAAACCTTGCAATCCTTCTTTTTTCTGACATGCATAACCCCTATAATAGATACCTAGCCATCCCCTCCTCATCCCTAATCCACTTATACTTACTACCATATCTATTTTCATTAATTCTCCCTTGACCCTCTTGCTTTCCAACATCCCTCATCTTCTCCGTGACTTCATTCTCTGCACCGCACCCTCCAATCATCTTCTCAAACCATCTATCCGTCGACCATCCAATCCTCCTATTAACATTTATTCTACACTTAATCCACCCATTCTCAAGCCCATCTTTTCCCCCATTCAACATTCCCTCTCTGTATACTTTTCCGTCAACAACAATCTCTTTTCATCCTTCCATATTTTCCCCTCAAACGTTGCCATCCTTTTCACTTCGCTTATCCAACATTTATTTTTCCCAACCTCCTGCAATACAATTTCATGCTTAGTATTCCTGTCCAATCCCAATATCCTTTTCATACATTCCATCGGAACTCTCTCCATCCTCTCTTTCATCCACCGCCCATTCCACTGTTCCCATGCATCACTATATTATTCACACATACTTCCATAATCAGTATTTTTGGAATACAATATTTTTTGTTCGTGCATCTGTATTGTGTATAATGTACCAAAAAACCAGATATGAAAAATAAAATTTAAAAGTAACCGATATTAGTTCGAAATAGAATAAACTCACCTAAAATATTTAATTCCGAATATCGGAAATTGGTCACACTGATCTCCATTTTATCAGTTTTGGAATTAAATCGAGGCAGTCGATGTCTCGGACATGGTACCAAATGGAATAGTTGAGGTACCGAATAAAGAAAATTGAATACCTGGGGTATAAAGAATAACAATGTAGTTTTACTGAAATGTCCCAATATACCAACCACAGCAAATGTCATTCCAGATAGATAACAAAATGTATCGCCAACAAACACTTTTGACGGATACCTGAAATTGGTTAAAAATATTGTATTTTATTTTTGTACAGCGTAATATAATGCAATGTGATGACTATTATTTGAACTACTTTGTTCGGTGTTCAAGTGATTGTATGTCGTTGATGAATATCTAATAGACATGCACATGACGTCATATGTGTCTGATATTCAATCTGTTATTGTATTGCTTGGTTTTTCTAGTTATCGTATCCTGTAAACTACAGATCAACTACACTACAGATCTCTTTTTGATCTGTAAACTACAGATCAAAAAGAGAACATTCTAAAACTAAAAATATTTTCAAAGTTTAAACTTGCATTCATATGTCTAATATGACGCCGCAACTTATAAAAACTCGCAATCCTAATTAGACCAACCTATTGCATCGTCTTCATAAATGTGTCAGTCTAAAAAATGACAAACAAATGTCTCAAAACAAAGTTAACCACCTCCATGCACCCGGATGGTGTGAATATGTGCTCCAGCTCCCATTTATCCAATGTCCAAAATCCTCATCTTTTCGGCAACTAACATAGGATCAACATAAAACATGTTTTCAGCTGAATATATCACCATAGGTGTAAAAGGAAACTGATACAGGAATCCGTGTTGCGTCGGGGGTTCGTGTAATTAAACATATTGTGACAATTATCGTAAAATCTTGATTATAGTTTTTTTTAAGAGAAAACGGGTTTCGTTAAATAGTAATTAATTATATTCGAGCTAATTTTCGTAAAATCCTGATTATAGTTTTAATGTGATAACGTGTTCCGTTAAATGTATGTCTTTACACAATATTTTTTACATTTGGACTGGGTAAGCAGTTAACAGTTGCGCTAGCGCCGGGCTGTAAATTCACTTAGTAGCCAGATAATAATGGTTAAAAGGCCTAGTGTCAAGACCAATAAATATTTTTGAAGAAGAAGAAGATAATACGTTGAAGTTGAATGTGAAAGTAATGTGTTAAACTAAAACAACAATCTTTTAGTTAAGATAAGCATAAAATAAGGATATGTCCTCAACTACAAATGTTTTCCAACGGTATCAACCTAAAACGATTATTCTTAGCGATAATCTTAGGCTTTCAAATTCTAATAGTACTCACTTATGTCTTCCTACAAGTTCCAGATACGCCTACAACCGAACAATCTCACGTAACATTTCTGAAATCACCAGGAGCAATAATGTCAAATAAAACAACATATCATGTAAATAGCGAACAACTGAAATTGATGAAATATACTTCAAAGAGCTTATTCAAAGACTACAATTCGAGTATGTGCTACGTAAAAGGAACTGATTTGAAGCGAATGGAACGTACTGGGAAATGGCAATGTGAATGTCTGCCTTTATATCATGGTAGTGATTGTATGCAGCCTGAAATAATTTGGCGAGCTTTATTGACGCACAAAAAACGTATCCCGCTTAAAGGGCCCACGCCTTATCTGAAGAATATTATTTACATAAGTCAGGTTAGTGAATTTGTAAAACCAATAATCGATATAAAATTAAATGAGCTATCTGAGGTTGTGAATTTATTTATATTTTATGAGACTGGAAATTATATTAAAAATCAATTAAGTAATGGATTTTTAAAGAAATTCCATGATAAGATAATATATTTAAATATAAATAGTTTAAAAATATTATGGAGAGAAGTAAAACCAATTTTACGGAATTTAAATACGAATGATATTATTATATTATCAAGTGATTATGAAATACAAAATCGACCTGCACTAGAATATTTAAAAATGTATGATAATTGGCCCGAACCCGCGAGTTTTCGATTAAGGTGGAATGTTTATGGCTTCTATTGGATACATCCTAATAAAACGCTTACTAAAGCAAGTATCTTTTCTGTAAAATATCTTACAGAAGCACTAAATGAAGACTTATCGCAATTTAATAGCTCAATACATAGTTTTGTTATCGGCGATTTGAATCATTTGGGCGGATGGTATTGTGAATTGTGTAATGATCCTTCAAGAATTCTTGAATCTTCACAATATCGTAACGTTTTAGTTACTAATTCCAAAATTAATCTAATTAATGAAAATTATGTGGAAGATTTGATAGAAAACGGTCTTTACGTGGATGGGAAGACTGCATTAATTAGATCGCACAAATTTAGTGATAATTATTATGCACCTTTTTATTTAATGGAGAATAATTGGAAATATGATTATCTGATGACTAATTTATACTCTAAAATGGATTATTATGATTAATGGAAAATATGTCTGCCAGTTTGCTTATTGTTTGTGCTAAGCTAAGCTTGAACAACGATTTATAATTCCGAAGCTAGTCCTATGTACTCATGTGTGAATATCTGTGATATTTGTATAGTTAATCATCATAGAAATAAAGTTTAAGATATACATCCATTTTATATTAATTTATTTCAAATGCCTATCTCCAATTAAATAGGCATCCTCTAAACCTGTACATAGATTTGTGGCTTAGTAATTTGTAAAGGAGTTACGTACTTCGGTTTTCACAATTTCTATTATTATTAGAATTTGATCAACGTTTGCAAATTCTATTCTTTAAGACAGATATAACGTAATGTAATTTTCTAATGCACAAAAGTATACTGTTCTATATCAATTATTTTAGAACATTGCGAAATGTATAAAACTTTTATAAAAGAATATTTTTACAGAAGAATATGTTGAAACCTCAGTTTCTGACGCTGATGTGAACGGCTATTAACGAATAGACATTAATTCGAAGTTCTCCTTCATATTATCAATTGTTAGACGTGCTGTGTGAGCTGGAATTGTCACGATGAATGATGATGCAACGTTTTCAGTTGAATTACTCGATAAATGCTGAGAAATTTATACCCTCCAGCATTCACCATCCTTCGATCCGCTAGGAACAAGCTGTGAATGGTTCAGTACAATCGAAGAAATAAATAAATATTTAGTTGGCAATGCTTCGTAAACGAACAACGTTTCTTGAATTCTGTTCATCTTAGAACACCCAAAACAGTTGATTGTTTCCAGCTTCTATCTTGTACTAGTATATCCGAGATTGGTCACATGTTAGGATATTGTATACGGATTTTGTAGTTTCTCGGTAGATTTTTTGCGCATTTTCTTATACCAATTGACATTAGCTTTATTGCGCTTCGGTTAAATTATGGGATCCATTGAGAACAGTCTGTTTCACATCTACATGTTCATTTAAAATCGAATGTACTACAGTCTTCGATATGCTTAAGGATACCTCTATCTCACTGTATTCGTTTAAAGGGAATTTTATTTCTCCCAAGGATTTAAGTCTTAATAAAAATTAGAAAATTATTTCATTAATTTTGAAAGTGGCCACAGTCCATTTCTAGTCATTAAAAAATTGTTATTATTTTATTATCCAAATTAGGGTGAAAAATTAAAGTCTCCAGAAAGCCAAAGACATTGTACTACCATATTTTCAGTAACATTTTTAAATTTATTAAAAAGCAAATATCTCGATTTTAAAATAAATGGACTTAGATAACTTTCAAGATAAACGACTGATATAATATGCATACTGTCCAACAAAAAGATAAGAAATCAATGATTTATGTACCTATTTATTTCATATTTAGTACCTGAAGTCTTGAAAAATGGAGTCATGAAGAACAAAGTTTAACAAGCTCTGAAGACCAACTAAGTTGAGTTGTCAATTTACATTTAAAAATTCTATTGGAATTTCAAAGCTAATTTCCTAACGCAAAATATGCATAACCACTCTACCTTTATCGACTCTACATGTATTAAAAAAACTTACCAATTATACTTAAATAAAGCTAGCGATGTAGCGATATAAGGCATCATAAAATACAAGCTAAACAAATGTTGCTTCCATAAATCTCTAGACAATTCAATAAAATTAAAAATCGCAATTGACGCAGCTATAATAATACTCTGTCCAACTTCCAAACCATTCACGCCAGCCAAAATATTTATAGCATTAGTACAAAACACAGCCAGCATTCCCATATAAATATAGTAACCAACACCTAAGATATAAAAAGCAGTACTTTTACTTTTTTATTAAAAGCTTAAATCTACATACTTATGCTAATTTGAATATAAAATGTATTTTCAAAATTTGTTTTAAAAGTATTCATTTCAGTTCTATTTTACTATTACTTAATCTTAGATTACTAAAGTCTAATGATATATGTTCTAGAACTCTTAATTTTATAAAATTTGATACAGTTTGGTGTGTTTAGCTATAATTATTTAATTAATTATAGCTAAATAAATAAATATGTATGTTATTTTGACCAAAGTCTCTTCTGTACTCTTAAAACTTTTGAAAATAGTGATTCCATAGATGATTTTGGAAATGATACTAACCTTCAAGAATGTATTCAGTTTCTTTAAAATTTATGTAAACTCAAATTAATCTCACCTAAATTAACAGAAAATCCAAAATAGTCTCTCAAAGGTTTTGGTACAATGATAGTTGTAGAATTACAATTGACGTAATAAACCATCAGTAAAGGAACTGATGCAATCGTAGGTAATAACAATTTATGACGCCATCTTAAATCTAAGACATCATCGGCAAATCCAAGCAATAGCATGCAGCATATTGACAATAAAGCAGCTATCAGCTCGACAAACTTAAAAATTCAGAATATTAGAACTAAACTATACCTAACATTTAATTATAACTTTTTTTCTGAGACTTTTTATTTAACTTATTTAATTTTCAAAAATCAAACAAAAATAAGTTCATCAATGCTACTTACTTCTTGATGTGGAAAGTCACCATTCAGTAAATGGTTACTAAATGGAATAGGTATAAATAAAAATAGAGTAAGCAAAAATATACTTCCAGATACAACCCCTAAAGCTTCAGGCCTAAAATATTGAGAAAAATATAATAAATTAAGTTTTAAAATTAAATAACCTGTACACTTTATCGCTGGTGGTTTTGCTCATGTCGATTCCAAATAAATTTGCTTTTATAAACATTGTTTTCAATTTTGGAATAAATCTTATTGTTGTTATGTAAGCCGCAGCAGACATCAATGCATTTATAATTAGAGGAAACCACATTTTTAGTAAAAATTTCGAATTCGTACTGTTTTGGAGTAAGAAACCGCCATACGTCAGCTGATTATCAAAATGACAATAAATATAGTGAATGAAGATAAAGAGAATGAATATTCTATGATTTTTTTCCAGTGGTATAACATATGTAAAGATAACGATACCTATCAATGAAAGGTATTGGGAGTTACGGTGTAAGTTATTGGGAATCTTTTAAAAATTTAGTATAAACCTCATTTATTTAGTATATAAATTTTTACAAATCTTTCTTTTAACTGTCTTTAAATTGCAATAGCTAAATATTAAACTATGGCCACTGTATTACCATGACTAAAACAACATGTATGAAACAAACAATATTGAAACAAGTGAATGTAGGAGGACTCAAAACATTAATGCATTTCTTTGGGATATTAGGAATACGTAGGATGTCGTGATGAAAATTGAGATAGGCATGGTATGGCATTGCTGCCAAATGGTGATATTTATGAAGGAAGAAAACTTACAACATACTTTGTGATTTTTTCTGTTTTGTCCCTTATAGACCTAAAATGGAGAAAGAATGCCGAGATAAAATAATTATATACAGAAGAAAAAGTTTTATTTCAAAAGAACTATTACATTAGGTCAAATGGTAAAAATATAGATCTAAAACTTGATTTTAAAACTTTCCAAAATGGCATCGATTAGTTGAAACGATTCAAGATATCTTATCAGCGTAATGAAATGAATCTATCCCAAAATTCAAGCCGAACTCAAATTATGAATACTAAGGATACAGGCAGATAATGAGACCAGAAGGAATTACTTAAATGTTTAATACTGCCATGGCCTCTTAAGGGATAACTAGAACCAAAGAGAAACCGGTCATTCTACATTGCGAGTTTGAAATCGGTCAAGTGAACAATGGAAAGTGTAGATGCTATTATTGCTGAGACTCTTAAAGCACTGAGGTAATGCTGGAGTTATGTACCACGAGTTGGAAGACTAGCAAGTGACCTAACTTGTCCCTGTACAAAAGAAGTGTCCCCCACTGAGTGCTCAAATTATAGGACTGTAGCACTTATTCATCACGCGAGCAAGATCCTTCACATAATCCACAATATAGTTTAAAAACTTCAAAAGAAAAACATGCTAATTTAATAAAAATTTTATTTTAATGCAATAACAAAACATTACAAATATAATATCTATGTCATCACATTTGTGAATTTATAATCCACAGTTTAGATCGGAAATAGAAAGGCGTTTAATAAACTTGGCACAAGCAATTTTATAGTTGAATCAGGATAACTAGAGCAATTTCATACAGATGTAAAAAAATAAAGAAATCTTAAACATTATTTCTAAAGGATACTTGTTAGTTTTATCTTCTATATTGATAAAGCTTACTTCTTGTGAATTTAACTATAAACCTATTAATTCGTTGAACTAATTTAGTTTTAATAATTAATTAGGTCGAAATTATGAAAAATATTTTATAATTGATACTGCGGTTGAAATCAAGGAGATCCATTATATGAAATTTCCTTAACGCGTTTTCGAACACGTAGTGATCATCATCAGAGGAAAACTACAAATTATATTATTATTAATAAGATGAAGCAAACAGAAGACGGGAACACGTCAAAAATTAAAAATCATACCTTATTTTAAAGCTCACAACATAAAGGACAGTGGTGCATATCATACATTGGTGGCTCTTTTTCTTCAGGAATTATAGCCCTTCGAAGTGCCCCAACATGGCTAAAAGAAATCATTCATAAAACGCTTTAAAAATGATATTACTCACCAAAAATGCTTTATACCATAACTGTAATCTATAGACATTTGTCATAAAACATTCAACTTTAATAAATAATGTTTTTTCATGGTTTATTTAATAAAGAAATGTAACTGTCATATAAATTGTAAACAATTTTAAGACGGCCTGTTATTCAGTAACTGTTATACTTAATTTTGACAGTTACTAAATAACAGATGCTTAAAAATGCTTTAAATATGTATAACTTAGATTTGCGATTTAGTGTTAACGAGTTGATGGTTGAAATTTTGATGATTTCTTGCAACCTATCCTTTCTAATTCAATCTGCTTTCTTTTCTATTTGTGTTTTTCTTTCATTTGTTTTAATTTTCGCTTTGATTGCTAACACGTAGCGTGGTAAGTTTTTTTTGTTCTTTTTTCTGCTTTCTTTGCTATAAATTGCATGTTTATTTTTATTTTATTTAACATTGCATGGTAGTGTAAGAGTGTATGACTTCCAAAGAAACTATTCCCATGGAAGAAAATGTAGAACTCTCCTCCCAAAATCAAAGTTCCACTCCTAATTCTCCCAGAATTTCATACCCAAAGACCTACATATAATAGACCTACATATAAACCTCCCTATGGAATCAACATTACTCTCACAAATAAATCAATAGTTCCGGAATCGGTGCATCCTTCCTTGATTGGGAAATGGTTCCATGATTGCGGCGTCGAGGGTGTGAAGCTGTTTCTAGACGGAGTCGGTTTTTCACTTTCGTCGAATTCTTCATTCCAATTAGCAAACGATTTCCTTAATTCAGAAGCCTTGGAAACAGAAACCCAACCTAAACTCGTACATTCCTCAGCATCTAGTGTCATGTAAAGGAATTATACGCAACGTTCACAGAAACCTCCACAGCAACACTATTAAAAATAATATTATCAGAGTTAACACAGTGGTGTGGAGCTGAAAGATTGCGTGTGTTCTGAATTTCTCAGACAGAGAGGAAGCAGGTATACTATGGCGCTGCATAACATATCCTTTGTCAACGCTCTTTTTGCTCATCCTACCGACTCCTCTTCATATTCTGTCCAGCAGGCTATCCCTTTCAATAACACGTTTAATATTCTATCAGAGGATTTTTCAACGGATCTTAGCTCCTAGGCCATTCCCGCCCATCAGATTCAACACTCCCTCTTCCATCGTTCTCGATTCTCCTCCCAGACCTCCTACTATCCCCCAGTTACTCACGAGTTGTTAGAAAAGCTCCTCCAAAACGAAAACCCCAATCAGATCAGCATCCTCTTTTAACGTTTGCAAAATGAGACGATCAACCATCTTCCTATTTCTCTTCACTCCTCTTTCCGTCAAAACAACCGTCTTCTTCCTCCAAGAAACCTACGTTGAGCTCTCACTTTTCGCCTATTTTTAGGTTTCCGGCAAGAAATTTTCCCTTCCTCAATTTCTCTTCCCCAATCGATCTATCTGTCATAGATAGTATCGTTAGTAATCAGTAGCGTCCCTCCTAGTGCCTATGAACATTTTTTCTCTGCGTTTAATATTCTTTCTAATAATCCTGTTCAACATATTAGCACTCTGTTCCTGTTCAACCTGTTCCGTTCAACATACTCCTGTTCCTGTTCAACATACTAACGTTAGCACTCTAATTCTTCCAGTGCTAACGTTTTTCAATCTTCAAAGCAAAATTTAATTACATAAATACTCCCCTTTGCTCTTCTTTTAGCGGTATACAATGGAACAGTCGCAGCCTTAATGCTAATAAAATCGAAT
>WYDF02060129.1:0-11791 GCA_009867245.2 Adranes taylori
TAAATATAATATCGGTTAGCAAATAAACAGAAGCACTTCTACTAATAACAAAACAATATATAAAATCGGTGTATCATCATAACAGCGATGCATGAAAAGCAATATGAACGTGCAGCGATAAACTAATAAAACATCAATTATAAGGAAAGCAAGTAAAAACGACTAATCTGAAGACGGAGGGATAAGGGTAAATCTGGTACAGACAGTGAGTATGTTATTCTCGGAGTCCACAGGCTATCGCAACTCTACGATTATGCGTAATTGCTACGAACGCCTGAGCGGATAATATCAATTACGATTATACGCCCTGATGTGATACTATAACGGAAAATACTGTAAGTTATCACCGCTCTACAGTTATGCGTATCTCCCACGAGAGCTTAAGTGAATAAGATCCGTTATGCGTATGGGTACAGATGAACTTACACACTCCAGTGGTAATGGTACACAGGAAATACTGTAAGCTTATACTGTAAGCTTATACCGCTTATACACTTAAGCGGTGATGAAGTTAGATTAAAGGTGCGGTAGGAAACACAAAGCTTTTTAACATGCATGAAATTCAATCAAAACAGCGTATGCCCTATAAAGTCGCTTACCAAATGCGGCTCCTGGGCGACAATCTCTGGCCCGTGACTGTGGTGGTAGCTCGTGTCTGGACTGTATTTTGCTATCGGCGGATACTGCTGTTAGCTAGTCTAGAGCTTTCGAGTCAGGAACTGATGAGGAACCATCTTTATATACTTAAAATTTAGCTATTTATAGAAATGAGCCTCGCTCACATTTGACTCTGCACTAGGGATCGTGTGTAGCCAACCACATATTACTTCTGTCCGCGATGCGGGTCAACGCTTAATTTATCGCTCCAACATCAGTATACGCATGTTTGTGAATAAGACAACAAGTTACGGTCAACAGCAGTGTATTACGTATCTATGCTTCTACTCCACTTCTACGTATCTATGCATCTATGCTTCTACTCCACTAACCCTACTTTTCAAATATATTCAGCATAAACAATAAACATTTATACGTCATCACGTACACATATACATGCATCCACATACATGCTAATTGGTCTGCATATAAACGTTTGTCCTATGCATGCAGGTAGGCTTCAAAATTTCTTTTTTGTCTTATGTTGTTTTATCTTTCCATAAGAGAATACATTTATAAATTAAATACTTGTTTATTTATTCCAATCTTTATAAATACGGGTTTATTAATGATAAATAACTGTTATTTATTTACATACGCTGTTTATTATGAATGCACATTTTTCGGTAGTTTCATTTATTTACCATTTCGTTTAATTTACCAGATACACCAAAGATATTGATATGGTAGGTGGATTAGGTAAATGTACTGTGATTTTCATCAGAATAGGAAGGTAAGTATGAAAAGTCAAATATATTATTTGCTGAAGAATTAATCTACTCACATCTTAAATACCAGCTCTTTAATATGAGTGAGAGTATCCACATGATGCAGATCAACGAGACTATTGGCAGAAAGAAAAAAACCCCATAAGAAGTATGTATCTATCGAATTATCCAATTCAAATTTAATGAACCTCCGAATTCTGTGAATCCCAAAAAGTTGTCATATTTTTTATACCATTAAATGATGTCAAGATGACGTGAAAACTCTTGACCGAGCCCTGAGAAAAGTGATGTATGTACAATATTTAAGTTCGATATTTGGTTCACAACGTTCGCAAAATTGAGATGAGTCGGGTCTTTTCAGACAATTTCTGATTCCAACGTGTGACACAAGTTACTTACAATAAATAGGATGAAAACAGTAGGTAGACATAGCCTGAAGAATAGTAAACTAGAAGGGGAACATACAATATGTTTGTATATAAAATTATGCCTAGAACTGTTTTTGGTTTAATTAGGTGTTTTTATAATCTGTATTGTTTTTTAAACTTTGAGGCCGAATTTTCCTTGAGCGGTGGCGAGTGATACGAGGCGATTTATCCTTATTCCAATTCAGTTTTATGAAAGAGTGTTTTGTCCGCATAGTACTACTGAGTCATTTAAATAATTCAAGATAGCTAGATTTTGTGAAAGGTTGTTATAGTTTAAGCATGTTGTGTGTTAGACGAACTGGTTGCAAGAAGTGCAAATGTTAGTTAACACTTACAGTTTAATTTAAACTTCTATTCAACTTCGTTTAATTTAAACGTCAAAACCCTTGTGGGTTTGGGCTTTGTAAATTAAATCATGAATTAAATTAAAATATGATTTATTTCGAATTAAATTATGAATTAATCGAATTGTTAAATAAGTTAACTATGGGGCATAGTAGTGAACAGTAATAGATAATAATTAAATAATCCTTTTAAGTAGTATTCATTGAATAAAAAAACTTAAATTGATTAGACAACAACTTTACTTATTGAGGTAAATTAAAATAAATTTAAATGAATTGAAATGAATTGAAATAAATTAAATACGAGTTTCGGCAGCTACAAGTGGAATAATTTGGAATTAATTTGGGAATCTATTCGGCGAAACTTGAAGGCTATGTTGATTGAGTTATGCGCACATAGTAAGTGAACAGAAGTATCCATTATTCCTTTTTTAAATTATTCTGATGCGGCGTTAATTATTTATTTTCGAAGCATGAATTATAATTTTATTTCCATGTACGCATTTCCTAAATCATTCTCAATACATTTCGTTAACTTATTTCTGTAATAGATAGATTAAGGTGGATATTAAAGTGAATTACATTTTATAGTTATTGCATAAGAAGGTAAGGAATTATTGATAGACTGCGTAACGCCTCGTAATACGTCGATGTGACTATAGTCGGGTAGTTAAAACCAGTGTAGGCCAGTATTATACACTCTAGCGGATGTTGTGGGGAGCGAATCACTGCGTAACGCCTCGTAATATGTCAAAGTGACTGTACCAGAATAGGAAGTAGGTAGCTGGAAAGGAGAAGTAAAGCTATTCAAAACACATGCAATCAAGCAGAATTATTGGCTGATACTGCTTTTGGCTACTGCTTTGAGGTCTCGAAATTATGAACAAAATTATTATACTAAAAATCTCTATTTCTGGATGGGAGCCTTCGCTTAAATTCTCCTTTATTTCAGTGTACCAACAGCAGTATCACACATACGTGTGTATAGCAGCAAGCTATAGCTAAAATCCGCAGTGTACCACATATGCACACTCATAGGCGTACATACGTTATTCCCACTCTATATATTATTATAAACAATAATGCGTCATCGTATGATGCTTTAGCAGTGGAGCGCCACTCATGCACACATCACTTAATGCGGTAACAAGTACTCATTGCGTTCAGTCGACTAAATAATAATAATAATAATTGCTTTGAATATCCGGCGACATGCATTTCTACAAACAGTAAACGCATTTGTATTTAATAGGGTTTCCAAATCTCATTTGTTCAATTCATTTAATTCGTAATCTATAGACTTTTATCTTTACAGCATCATGCCACATTACAATGCAATTAATGTTGTTTGTGAATGATGTAATTGATGTCAGAATAATTCTATAAGGGTGTTGTAAGTTCCCCATTCCTTTCTATTATTGTTTGAAATCTTTAAGGAGATTATAGTTGAAACTAAAATTGGCACTTCTAAGACATTTAAGATAAATCAACGCTTTTTCAAATACTTTTGAACATTTCTAGACTAAAAAATCCAGTTAAAGACCGATTCATAATCTAAGAATGAAACATGACATTTAACAAAAATGTACAGTTATTAAATTTCAATTTTTAAGTTTTCGTCGAAGGAATTACAAAGAGTTATTCTTTCTCAAGGTTGCCATGTTGTACAACCATCGATGTTTTGTATGAAGACCAGAAGGATATCCGAATATCAACTTAAGTTTGCATTATTGATCCATTCTTTGTGAAGTGCAGCATCTAAAAGGCTGTTAATAGATTTTCGTTTTTCTTGTTTTATAGCATGAGGCTTTTTATTTCGTTGATTTTATTTCGAATTCCTGATTCTCCACTATACTGAATACGTGATTTGCCGGAAGATAGAAATTAACCCTCAATGGAAAAGTTTATTTCAGTTATTCAGTATTTTTTGGGGATTCTTTTTGCAACCAGTTCAAGACAAGATAAATGAGAATTTTTGTTTTGACCGCTGCACCCATCTGCAAATATGAATATTTGACCAGTGCAGCTTATGAATAGTTGACAAGTCGCATGCTTGAGGTAGTTTAAAATACCCCAACCAACTTCATTGGAACTTTTTGCCACGTTTTTCTTCATTCCACATATAAAATCTAGAGCTTTTACAAATCCATCCACGATGTAAAAGTTACAAATTTCAGTCTGATGGAAGCAATATGTTTCTTGTTTTGGAATATCTGTGAGCAAAACGCCATACAGTAAAAATGGCATTTAACTTATCTAGATAAAACTGAACTTGTTTCATTTTGAAACTGTAAGGTACTTGGAATGTGAAAAGTCTCTATGCAGTCGATAAGCTAGATAATCTAATTCAAGAAATCGTATGCTACAAATTATATATAATGGGCCTCAGTGAAATCAATTGGCCGAACTTTGGACAATGTAAAACTGGAAAAGCAACGTTATTCTACCCTGGAAACAACCAACCTAACCACTACAACGGCCAACGGGGCTGGATTCATAGTACAAAGGAAAATTACCGTAAAGAACTTTGCGACTTATTTAGATAGGACTGCCTTTCTACAATTAAAAGCTGATGCCAAGGATTTTAATATCATACAGATTTATGCTCCAGTGTCAGACAGACCGGACAATGAAATATCAGCATTACAAAGAGATCAAAGAGCTGCTAAACTTGGTAAAGAAAAATGATGTTCTGATTAAAATGAACAGCTTTAATGCCAAGATTGACCTGGGACAAGTTGAAAACGTAGTCGACGATTTTGGCTTGGGAGGCCGTAACGGACGAGGCGATACCTTAGTACAATTTTGTACAATTTTGTCAGGAAGAAAACAAGGAAAAAGAGCAGGGCCAGATTAGGGTCAA
This sequence comes from Adranes taylori, assembly GCA_009867245.2. Lineage (NCBI taxonomy): Eukaryota > Metazoa > Arthropoda > Insecta > Coleoptera > Staphylinidae > Adranes > Adranes taylori. The sequence continues at coordinate 5,021 of WYDF02060129.1, forward strand.
TTAGGTTGCTAGGCGATTAAAATATAGACGTTTTGATGCAACTTTTCAATGATATATTTGAGTCAGGTCAAATTCTTTAAGACTGGCTTCACTCATCTTTGTGACTATACCAAAAAAGCCAAATACTAATCGCTGCAATCAGTTTCGAATAATCAGCTTAATGAGCCAGGTCTTAAAGCCCTTCATGAAAATAATCTACAGGAGAATATATAACAGATGCGTAAAGAAAATCGGCCCAACACAGACCAATACAGATAGGGATTTGGTACACGAGAAGCACTCTGTAGTCTGAGTGTCCTACTTAAAAAATATAGAGATCAGCGAAAGGACGTCTGTCTATTCTTCATAGATTACCAGAAGGCTTTTGGCAGTGTCAAACATCCAGAATGAATAGGGCTCCTAAAAGAGAGAATGGTGAATGATTAAGATCTTGCTTTCATAAAAAAATTTATATATAAATCAAACAGTCTAAGCAAAAATAGAAAATGAAATAACAGAAAGTTTTCCAATTGAAAAAGGTGCAAGACAAGGATGCGTCTTGTCACCAATGCTCTATAATTTATATTCAGAGTCCGTTTTTGAGTGTGTCCGAAATGACACGGACTACAGTATAAAAATTGATGATCATCCTGCCAACAACCTTCGTTATGCATATGGTAGGGTTATCTTTGCGGAAAGCCAGGAGTCATTGGCTTTGGGAAAAACTATGATAGTAAGCAGAGCACCGACTAGAACATAGCGGTGAATGGCAATCAGATCCAACAGCTCCCTAAGTTCAGGTATCTCGGAAGTTGGATAACTGAAGACCTGGATCCAGACCCACAGATACGAAGCAGGATTGAACAAGCTAGAATAAAATTTACAAATATGCGAATCCCATTGAGCAATCAAAGCCTTAGTCTGTGCTTCCGTTATCGTTTTATAAAAGGCTACGTGTACTCAGACCCGTAAGGCTAACACTTTGAACCTTCTGGAGGTGTTTGAAATGTGACTGTTTAGAAGACTATTAAACATTTTGTGGCCAGACCATATAACTAGCTCTGAAGTCCTAAGACTTATGGGGTAAACTGTTGCAAATCATTAAAAGAAGAAAAACGGCTTACTGGGGCCGTATATTCAGAAATACCAAGTACCAATTTCTGAATTGATCTGAAAGTACCAACGTACCAACTCATCATGGAAGGTAAAATTGTGTGAAAACGTTACATCGGAAGGAAAAAATATTCATGGCCCAAAAACATGAGAGACTGGACTGATCTTGATGCACACACACTCTTGAGCAGCGCAAGAACTTAACTAATTTGCTAGAATTGTCGCCAACATTCATTAGATGGATATTTATATCCATGGCACCTTTAAAAGAAGAAGCTTCAGAATGTATTGTATTTTCGTATTAAACTCATCTGCTACTAGTACCGAATGACATCTAGATCTGAAATTGTAAAAAATTGGACGTGTTATGTTTTGGAAATAAGCTCCTCAAATATAATAAATATTCAATAAATTTAATTATCAAAAAATTATTGACTGTATATTCTACCATATGAAACTAGTGATTCCCAGTAGTCTCAGTAGTCTTTTTTTGTTCTGTCAGTTGTGTAGCAGCAGATAAGTCGTTTACATAATGCATAATTATAATAAATAAATATAAAATATAAGAAAGTAATAAATTGTATGTATATTCCACCATGTGAAACCAGTGAGCCCCAGTAGTCTTTTTTTGTTGTTGTGTGTCAGTTGTGCAGCACCAGTTAAGTCACTTACATAATAAATAATTATAATAAATAAACTAATATAAAATGTAAAAGTAAATGTAAATAGGCTTTATATTCTCAATATGTCAAATCGTCCAAAATGTTCTGGTGACGAGACTGATGCTACTGAAGACAGTGAAACTAGCTCAGAATCCATAAATTTGGAAAGTAAATACAGCAGTACTGAGGAAAACTTCAGCGATAGTGATGGAGAATATGACGAAAATGATGGATTTTCAAGTTATCCCTTTTACTTCAACCCCGAAAGCAAAGAAAAATTTAGATGCAACTGCTGTACCTCTTCATTATATTGAAATTTTTTTGACAATGTTTCCATTCATATAGAGAGACACTTTGATATTCCACATACCTCCAAAACTATTAAAAAAGGAACCTCGTAGAAGATGTGCCATATGCTGTCCCAAAAGAAACGCTGATGAAAAAAAAAATGCGAAAAGAAACAAGAATCTGGTGCGAGGATTGTAACGTAGACTTGTGTAAGGAACTTTGTTTCACGATGTACAACACGTAATAAACTTTGAATAACTTTTTCTTCGTTTTTGTTTTTGAACTCGTTCATCCCATGGAAATTAAAATTAGGTCAAATAAGACGCGAGGCTCTTAATGATAACGCCAAAAATGAACTGGTTTATTCTCAAAAATAATTAACAATATATACAGAATCAACAAAAGAAACAAACGTGTTAAAAGTGTAAAACAAATAGCTCATGTAGTAATAAGAAAAATAGAAATGTTTAAAGTAAAATCTTTTAAAACAAAATTTAATCATAATAGAAATGGTTCCATGAAATGCAAATAGTACATATCTACATGTTTTGTGGATAATTTGATAGAAATAACATCTAGATGTGTGTATGTAATTAATATCTTTAAGTAGTCTGTTTGTATGAACTTGCAAACTCATCAATTGAAATGTATACACGTAAATAAATCATAACAATCACTTTTGTTTTGTTTATATTTTACACTATAATAATTTGTAGAAACAATGACTTTGAACTGTTAGGAAAGAATAAAATTCTAAATTAATTTAGCTACATTAAAAAATAAATAAGTGTCCGCCGTTGGTGGATCTTAATCTTATTTATTCAATTATTTTATTAGCTAGAAATTTAAACATGCTGTAAGAGAAAATAACTTCATGAAAAATACCAGTTGGATATTGTATGTTACCTTACATTTTTGTAACGTTTATAGTAAAAAAAAAGTACATGAAAAAATAGTATTTTATACAATTTTCTCTTTGAATGAAAAAAAAAACGAATAACTGAACATATTTGAACTGCTAATCTACTTCCATCAATCTTTCATCACGTTTTAGCTTCGAATTGGAGCGTAAAATTTCTTTTAAGCTATTCTTGATTTAATATCTCATTCACCATTGTATAACTTAATCCAATTTTCTCAAAGTTTAGCGGATAAGTTATATAAAAATAAAAATGTAATGGGAAAAGTTTTCAAAATATATACACCATAATAATTAAAAATGTGAATCGGATAATCCCTAACGAGTTTTTATTGTGTACTCGTCCAATATTTAATGAAAATTTTTCACAGATGAGTTATTACGTCTGCGCGTTGATCAATACATTGATGCATTGAGATGGAACTAAATTTTGCAAGTATAAACCTTGCCGTCACATTTCTGTTAGAAGCAGAGATTGGGTTAGGAAGGTGGTTGTAGATGTGTAAACCAAATAATCGATTCCTGTTTCAAACACATTAAACTTAAAGTTGTGTGCTCTTTGAATATATAATGTCCTATATAAAGTGATTGATAAAAATTTTTATTGTGAATTTAATAAATGTTACAGGTAAGTTTTTCTTATCATTTTAATTATTCAATGTTACTGTGTTATTCATAAATATTTGATATAGAAAAACTTTTTAAACAAATTAAACTTTAAATAAGTTCAAGGACTATTTTCAAAACCATTATGCGAACTTCAAAACTTAAATATAATTTATTTGTATTTTATTATTACATTGGAAATAATTTGAAAGATCTAATATTGTACTGACTTCAATATTATTCAAGTATAATTGATTTAATTTTGCGCTTTATTGAATTTATCAAAATAAATTGAATCTGATTGTGTTTGAATGCATAGAATAGATTAGCTGTTCGCAAGGAATAAAAGTACAGATTTATCTATTTCATTTTTTTTTCTTTTTATATAATACACTTGTTATGTACATCTACAGGTGTCCCATTTTTAAAATTATTTTATAAGTACATTTATTTTTTACATTTTTTATAGGTATTATTTTTATATTAAAAAAATGTATAATTATTTAAATTTTTTTTAATAGAATAAACTTTACTACTAATAAAACAATATACTTCATAAAGCAAATACTGATCTAACGTAATTCAATTTAATTTGGATTTATTCTAATTTAAATATTAGATGCAGCAGAATGACTTTAGGTTCATTAAAATATCCAAAATTTCCGTCAAATTTACATTATTTTTAATTTCAAGTATCTATTTCTAAAAAATAAAATTTTATGTCCTGTTTTACTAAATTTGGAATATGTTTTTTTTAGAAATAGCGAATATATTAAAATATTTTCTTCATTCTAGTACAAATTTTAAGTCACCTCATAAATTGCATAAAATTTTTAGTTTTATTTTAAAGCCAAAAACCAAACATTTTATTTTTAGAAGGAAATTTTAGATAATTCGATATAACGTTCAAACTTATTACAAATTAAAAATACTAGAATTATTTATTAAATAATTCTAATAACCGTAGAGTTAATAATTACAAATTATATATTCAGTAATAATTTTATATTATTGAAATATAAAAATATACCTTCAACATTTTTTTCATTTTAATTCTATAAATTCATTGTCATAAATACTTTTAGTCATAAATATTTGAGTAAAATTGTTCCCTACTGTCGCAATCACATAGGAAGCATGGATATTTTGTATATCCTTAAAGTCCAAGAAGTATGTCAATTACTTTTAAATCCCCAGAAGAGTTGAGGATCGTTACTTTCTGCTTCATTTAAATCATCATCAAAGCCATAGTCTTCTCCTTCGGAGTAAGAAGATATATCTTCTGGAGGTTTAGGTATGGGCTTTCCAGGACTATGAGGTGCGGGTTTTACCATTAGGAAATCCTAGGCGACCGTCTAAGGGCGCCGCATTAAGAGGGCGCCCAAAACGATCGAACAAAACTGCGAAACTATTAGTCCAGACATATCATAAATTCCTAGGGCGCCTCAGATGGGCGCTTTGGCATATATTAGCCAACAAAATTTACAGAACAGTGTTCCTAATTTATTTATTGCCTTGCGAATATTCTATCTCGCTCAAATGTGTCTCAAGAAAGAAGCCTCACCGGACTTGCAATGATTTCTGTTGAGCACGAAATAACAGAAAATTTGGAAATCAATACTTTAATTGAAACTTTTGCCAAATAAAAAGCAAAAATTAATTTAATATAACAAAAAGTGTCGCAATATCAGTGCAATTTGTTTGAAAGTTTAATAATGCATATTTAATGAATTAGATTTTAACTTCTGGTCTCCCAGCTTGACAACAAAGTCCTGGTCTCCCAGCTTGACAACAAAGTAAGCATAGTACACTTACTTCACAAAATCTGCAATATTTCTTTGATGTTTCTTCATTGTAAGCTTACTGCAGATGTAGCAAAATTTGTTAGGGTCATTAGAGCCTCTTGTAGCCACTTTACCGAACTGTCCACAATCACAAAAATAAATTTCAATCGCTGATTAGATGGTATGATGGTTCAATAGAAAAAAAAATTTTAGTCGGAAAAAAAATTCTTATAAAAACACGTATTCTAGACGTTAAATGAACATAAAATCAGCAAAAATTTTAACCGTCTTCATTTGCATAACTCTTGAATGATGAATGACAGTAAAAAACGGAACAGTGGGGATGTATCTACTGCAGTCTCCTTAGCGGTAGTACCATCTGTATTTAGAGTTGGTGCCACATGTCTATCTTAAGGGGAAGAGGGAATGCACTTCACCTCAGTGCCTACACTATTTTATTAATTTACCTATTTTATTAATTTACCTTTAACAAGTATGGCAACAGAGAAAACGACAACTTTTAATTATAATTATTAAATTTATGTTGAGTTTATTGTTTATGTAGTTATTACTTAAATTTTAAATTGTTTTAATAGACAATAATTTGTTATTTTTTAATTATTATTAGTAAAATCATTGAAAAATTGGGAAAGTATAAATTAAAAATTCTACCGCAATTGTGGCAACTTATATTAGAACAAAAAAACCTTGAATTAGCGCCGGTACTAATTTACCCTTAATTATATAAAATGTTTAATTTAATAAAAATGTTCTTAATTTAGTGTAGTGCAATCATTAAGATTTATTGCAGCAACTCATGGAGATTAAAATTTGGTGAAACTAAGACGCGAAGTGCTTAATAATAACACTACAAATTAACTCTATAAATTATTATAAATTATAGGAATATAGTTACATATATACAAAAAGTAACAAAAGAATACAAAACATATGTGCTAAAAGTTAAAAGCAATTAAGCTAACATAAAGAGAAATAAAAAATGTTTAAATTAAAAACCTTTTCAGAAGATGCTTATAATAAAAAGTTCTTTAAAATCTTATAATTATGCAAATAAATTTTATCTAGATGTTTCGTCAATAAAATAAAAACAATAGTATACCTAGATATGCATATTGTAATTAATATCTCTACCATTTTGCAAAATCATCAAATTGAATACTATACACCTAGTATATCATAATAATAGTTTTGTTTTGTTTATCTTTTAAAATTATAACAATTCGCAATGAACATGACTTTCAATTAATACAAAAAATATAGAGTCAAGTTATATTATAAAAATTCTGCAGTTCATGCAGACTTAATGACTTATTAAAGTTTATAATAATTTTTTTTTGTCGGGTATTTTGAGAGTAAAATTAATTTTTGTGTATTTCTTTTTAGTTTTGATATATACATA
>WYDF02060140.1:0-11791 GCA_009867245.2 Adranes taylori
GGAACGTCATTGATGTGGAGGAACGTCCTAGAAGGAACCGATTGCTACCGGATAAAATACCGCACATTAGGGCATTGTTGCCCTTTCTTGACACTGCAGTCAGGGAGTACTTTTCACAGGTGTGTGCTAATTCTAGTTAAGTTTACGATTATAAGTTTGACATAAATAAATCAGACAAATTAATTTGACTATTTTGTTGATTTGCAGCATCAATGAAAACATAACAAAAATACAAGTAACATTGCACATACAACGTTTTGACTGGCACAACCAGCAGACACATGTATTTCTTTCGAAAAGTTATACAACTCATTTTTGCTTTGAGTTATTTTTCAAACCAGAAAGTCTAAAGTGGTGTTATAACAAAAGGCAAGGCCTATACTTTTAATTGTCTTGAATATAAAATGTTTTTTCTTCGTACTGATATTGATAAAATGGCACCTATTACGTTTTGGAATCAATTAACGAATATGAGTAATTAAAATTTTCTACTTAAAAATGAAGTGCGACGAGTACAACTTTGTGCATCTGGGGGAATTCCCCATATCGGTGCTAACGCGTGAGTCATTTTTAACACGTTTGTGTTATTTGAGTCGTAAGTCCGTTTGTGCTTAGCTATTGCTAATTTTGCACACTGCTGATATCAACATTGGAGGATCATCAAACAGAGAAAGATTTTCTCTATAAATATTTAGATAATTTTCACATTATTTATAATAATTGGATTTAAAATTCCATTATCATTACTTATGCGTTAAATACATGTAATATATATTTATTATGTATATTAACTATGTGAGTGCAGTATAAGATTAAAGTTGACTAATGGATAAATGTAAAAGCACTATTTGTATAAAAAAAACCGTCTCTAGCACGCAAAATGAAGATTTTGACGGATGGTCATGTTCTGTTTTCACAAATTATGTTTATTTCTGTAAATAAACTATGGATCTACAAAGGAAACCTATACTTAAAACTAAATATGGGAGCCAAACAATATAGCCTTTTATTATTAAATATATGTTAATGTATTTAATGTACCTAAATATTATCGCAATAGATAACTAGATAGATATAAGAAAATAGATAAATTACAGTACGTTTTTTATTAAAAATAAAAATGTATAAATAATCTGAAAAATATGTTTTCAAAATAAATCATTTTAATAATCTTTGAATTTTATTAGATTTGAAGTAACTTGTAGAAATGTTATTTCGTACTCTGATTTCCATATTATCAATGTTAACTAGAAATGATATGAAAAGCTTGGTATAATACTGGCATAGCCCACAAACACTGCTTAAAAGGTTCCTGATTCAATTGCCTATTACCACTGATTCAATTAACAGGTTCACTGATTCAATGATAGAGTTGATTCAATTGCCAAAAGCGGCAACAATAAAACTCCCATGGTTTATAAAATCCACCCGTCTGCGCTATTTCCAAAATTTGAAAATGACATTGATTTTTCTTGGCAGTCTACTTAATCGGTGGATTGGGTAAAAGATTTTGTAGGATTCATACCAAAATTAGACCCCCCCCTGGTTTAACTTTTTTGAAATAAATTCCCCAAATATTGTTGCTTCTATTTGCAGATAAGATTCCTCATCTATTCAGAATGGGTCTGAAGGATAACCCTGTCATCTACAGAGATTTGAACCATATTTTTTTATGTTTCAAATCAATAATTTAGTTTCCAATATAAATAGAGAAGTATTTACTGTTTGATTTAAATCTAGTTAAATCGAAGATTGATTTTTAATTTAGTTTGGAAATTTCAAAAGGATAGAAAGCCAGAAAGCTAAAATGCTAGAAAATGTAGAAAGAGTTAAAGGCTAGATTGCCAAAGCCAAAACAATGAAAAGTAGAAAAGGCCAAAAAGAAAAAACGCTAAAAGGGTAAAATAGCCAAAAAGATCAAAAGCCCGAAAACTTGAAGCTAAAAAATCAAACAGGTAGAAATTACAACATCCTCAGTGTCATCAAAATTATTGGTGTGCAGTGGAGATACAGTGAGTGCAGGGCGGATACTGAAACTACAGGTTTGATATTGGAAGTGCAGCGGGGACACTGGAAGTACATCGAAAACGCTGAAAGTGCCAGGGTTACCGGGTAAGTGCCGAGGTAGGAACACTTGATATAAATTTTCACCTCCATTTTGAATTTCAATGCAACTATTTTTGTTAGACCCCACAAATGACAGCATCGTTATCATAACATTTTAGAACGAAGTAAGGCAAGGTCTTAGCGGCTGGGTAGAATCGATTCTCTGCAAATACGGTCAAACGCCAGATCGCGGAATAGATCAAAAGAGTAGAAGGCACCGACTTATATTAGGCACTATAAATACACAGTACTAAGATCCAAACAGACCAGAAAGTAGTAAAAATAGATTATGATGAAACCAATGAAGTCGCGTTACAGAAAGGCGTCAGAGAGATCTGTGTGTTGTCACCACATCTCTTAATATATACTCCCAACTTATATTCTAAAGAGATATATCGAATAGAAGTGAAGATGATGTAAAAATTGGAGACGAGATGATAAATTTAAATACCTACGTGTTACAATCAACTCACGATTAGACCAAGATGAAGAAATTAAAATATAAGGATCGAAATAGTTAGAAAAGGGGTCACAAAATATACAAGGATGCTTAAAAAAACTTGAACATTTCAATTAAATTAACATTGTTAAAATGCTACGACTGGTCTTTACTGTTGTATGGAGTGGAGACTCACACTAAAAGCTGAGACAAATGCTTAAGATCCCTTGGACATCAAAAATTACAAATGAGGATTCAGATGCATCGGTCACGGAAGAAAACTTATGACCATAGATAAAGTTTGAAAAAATTGTACCTAGGATACTTACTTCGAAATGAAAGTACGCATTATTAGATACGTTCAAGGAAGAATCGACGAGAGTAAAGGGGTTGAAAGAAAGAGGAGGTCGTGGCTGAGAAACTATAAGACTAAACCAACAACTAATCCACGTAGCAAGAGATAAAGAAGTTTTCAAATGTGTGGTCGTCAACCTTCGTTAGAAAACAACATATGAAGAAGAAGATATGGAGAGTGCTGACTTCGGATAAATATTAAAATATGATAGATACTCAAATATTCAAATTTGATAGACTTTCATCATTCTTTGGGAGTAGATATTTGTGCGAGTCTTCATTTGCTCCCATGAATTTAATACAATCAAAATATCGGTCACGTTTAACAGATAATGACCCCGATGGCATGCGTTTTGCAACCATTGGTTATCAGACAAATAATTTAGATCGTAAAGTAAAATATGAAACGTAAAATAAAATATATTAATACGAAAATATTAAAATAATTAATTTTAATTATTTTTAAGTACATACTTAATGACATATCTTCTTTAAAGTATATAATATTAACTTTGAAGGATATAAAGTACCAATAAAATATTCCATAAGATATTCGTGATTCAGATGCAGACTGCCATCTAGTGCACAAACATAGCAACTAGCACGCAACTGGGATAATACCTTAACGTAATGTTTAAAATGACTGTCTAATTGCAATTATTATTTTCTATTGACTACAGGCGCGTACGCAGTGGGGGTTTTAGTGCGTTTAAACCCCCCTCCCCGAAAAGTGAGCAAAGTTATAGTCTATAGTTTGATAATTTTTCTATAATTTGATACAGGAGATAAGGATTTTCAATACACGGATGTTGATTTCAAAAGAAGGCAAATACATGATGCAGCATCCAGAGGATTTCGTACTGAAGAGAAATCTCCTGAATGTACAAAATGTGATTTCTAAAGTAAATATTATTTAAATTTGGTAATTTACAGACGAAATTTTTTTGAATGCACCTATTTTGATTTTAAAACTGCAGAAAAATCTATCCTCAAGACACAAACGAAGTCATGGCAGAGAGAAGCCTTTTGAGTCTATAGAATGTGATTTTAAAACAGCATTTAAAGAAAGTCTTATAATAAAACACAAACGAAAACTTTTAGTGAAGTGTACGGAATGTGATTTCAAACCCACACACAAAGTAAGTCTTTTAAGTCATAACCTAACCATAGCTCAATGAAGCATTTTGAGTGTACAGATTCTGCTTTCAAAACTACACATAAACGACATTTTCTAATTCACAAACGAACTCATTCAGAAGGGGAGCCTTTCAAATGTTCGGCATGTGGTTTCATACCTGCACACAAAGCAAGTCTCTTAAATCCCAATCGAACTCATTTTTTGGGGAAATTCCATGGTTAAATTCAACTACCTATGTTTTATAGTTATTTAAATATATGTACATATATATAAATGTTGAAATACATTTATAAATATACAAAAATTAACAATCAATTTCAAACTCAACACGTAATGTAAACAAATATTTTATCCCAGTTACGCTAAGTTGCTTAATTCGTCCACCAGAGGACCAAAATTTGCTTGAATTGTCAATTAAGAGTGATCCCAAGCAAATAAAAAATCGAAAAGAAGTTCCCAACGCTAAAAAGGTGCTGTATATTCTATAATACCGTTCAAACTATTAACATTCATTTTTAACCAAACAAACTCAATACAATTTATAAAAAATGTTGAAATTAAAATAAGCTGACATATGCAAACAATTGTTTAATTTCTATTTGGCGAAAAACAATAGGTCAATTATTTTGGCATTTGGTCTTTTTTCTCTTAAAGTTGCTACCAAAGAAATATAAGTATAACGTTTTTCTATTTTAAGATATAGATTTAAAAATATAAAATTAAAAAATGGAAATAAAATTTATAAACATAAAATTCATAAACATTATGAAAATTTTAATATGGCAACGCTGGATTGTTGTTTCAAAGTAGATCATATCTGTAACATATGAACTAAAACAGCACGTCACGTATTGGATATGCATAATATGCAATTTTTAATATTACAACTTTATAGAATAAAATATTACGTATCTCAAAATACTCGGATTGTAATACAGATTGTTTTTGTATATTCCATTTTAATAGAAAAGATGTATTAACTAACCACCTAAATTACGCAGTTGCCTACATCTTTTCAATTTTGAATATGATTCGAAAAAATGGCAAATCAGTCTTTTCACAAAATAAGATTGGCGATGTGTTAGAAACATGGTAAGTCAAAGCTCGCTAAAATTTGATTTACTCAATTACTTCTTGATTTAACACCGTTTCTCCTATATACAGTCCAAATTGAATATAAAATATGAGCTTTAAAAGTAATTTACCTTATAAACGCTGTAGGCAGCATCGTACATAGTGATGGCACAGAGTAAATCATGCTCGCTAAACTACAGTGCGCCCGAGACGATTTCTCGTCCAAACGCTACATCTTGCAGGTGTTAATCGTTGTCGCTTCCATTTGCAAATATCTAACCAATAGTTTTCCATGTCAAAAACTTAATGTTTCCCGAAATTTATAATCAACTAATACACTTAACTTGCACTTGGAGCAGCTGCTACCTTCGTCTACGCGCCGTTAATAACGCATCGAAAATGGCAATTAGCATCGCAAATGGCTTCCATTTGCAAATATCTAACCAATTAACTTAAAATCTCTATGTTAAAAATTTAATGTTTCGCGAAATTTATAATCAACTAATCTAGTAGTACTAAACTACATCATTTACATAAATTATACTTGGATTTTATTATTTAATTGATAAAAAGTTTTCTAAGAAACGCAACAACAAACTTTCGAAACTGACACTTAAGCACTCATCACTGATCACTGATCGCAAGAGCAAGAAGAAAACATCTTTTTGTGTGAAACAACAAAGACTCTACGTTAAAACAAATAAGTATATTACAAGTTGACTGTTGTCGATAAACATCGTTTACTTTCGCAGTAATTCCAATCTTATCATTGAACATTGTTTCTTTTATAAGTAACTTAATAAATCTTGTATAGCAATTTAATAAAGTGTATTGATGGTTATCTGATAGATATGTACTTTAAAAAAATGATATATTGATCAGTTTATGTAACTTGAGTAAAGCTAAATTTATTATTACTGATTTAAAACCTATTTATTCCTAATAATCGTAATAAATGGAACTATTCATAAATGGCTTAAACGTTATTCAAATCCATACCTAATATAGTTTATTTCATTATTGAAAATATACATCTGTTCTAAATATTTACAACTGAAGATTTATTAAAAACATGTACAATTATTTTGTTATTCAAAATTGGAAAATCATTATCCGATGATGTGGTCAGCAAATTGATGTGGTCGGCAAATTGTGGTTGTGGCCAGCAAACTCACTTTTTTTAATTATTTAACCTAGAGTCGTAATGTTCCCTGATTTTAATTGAAAAGTTTCTATTGGTGCAACCTATGTACAATTTATTGCAAGATCATTGCAATTTATTGCACTGCTATCAAAAAGAGGAACAGTCCCATTATTGAATATTGAAGGACATCTCATTGTTGGACTCCACATTTTTATTTCAAAATGTGGTCAAATCAAGTGATCCAAAACTCAATTATCAAGAACTTACATTTTAGGTGCCTCCAGCTACGAGGCCCAGCAAATATACGTTTGACATGTTTCGAGGAATCAATTACCTCTGCTTCAGGAACTTGTACGCATTTTTATGCTAAAGTATAAATCAATATTTTATATCACTATGTAAGTAGTAATAATTTAAACTGTAATATTGACAAACTTTATTTTAGTGAAAACTTTTCATCTTTCATTAAACGTAAATCTCATAAAACGTAAAATATTTTTTTCTGTAACTTTGCTTTTATGTGCCGTTATTTAGAAATTACGTGCATATATGAATGTTGATTAAGGGTCATATGAGTAGAGGGAATCTGACAGTTCTCCGGCATTTCCTCCTCAATAGAGCACCGGCGCATGCACCATATTTTTATATTGCATTAAATGTAATGTATCTAATAATTGGCGAATGCTTCGGACAATTCAGGTTGCATTCATGATTCCTCTTAGCATGTTTTGACAAAATATATTGGCGAATACTTCGGGATCGGTTTGCAGATACGTCGGATAAAAATGATACTGATCTTTGATTCCCATATTGAAATTCTAGTTTTCATCAACATGTATGTAAGATGTTTTTAATGCTTTTAAATTCTCTTTTATGTCATAAATAGGCTTTAAGTGTTCTTTTCCAGTACTCTTTGCCTTCTTTACAACTAGCCTACAACATGCGTTACTGATAATAACCTTTTACAACCTTTCCTGAATTATTTACATTATTTCTACGTATCAAATGTACAAACTTTCTATCATTCAACTAAAATAGAGTGAGGTCGACAATATAAAGTCCTCAATTTACAGTACTCTCCAATACCCAATGGCGGATTTCCGCCCCGGCGTGGAAGATGGTCGCCCACACAATTAAAAAATTATATCTGATAAATTTCATTTCATATTTAATCTCATTCCAAAGAAAACGCATTTAAATAACGTAAACTACTGCATTTTTATTACAGAAAAAGTTTACTGATCAAACATTCTTGTCGTAAACACTTGATGTATATAGTATCCTTTCATTTCAAATTCTTTATGAAAATTACTACTATGTTATATGAATTTATCTGGATAAATATAATTTTTTGTTCACATTAAAACCGATTATTTTTGTGTTTTTGATTTTTCGAAATTTTAATCTTATTGAATTTAATATAAAAAATAATAACTGTTAAAACAAATTTAAATGAAATTAAACAATTAAAAATCTTCACAAAAAACAAATTTATGGTAATTATATAAAAAAATAACACCCCAAAACGTATATACATTTACAAAAAATTAGTAAATATAGTATAATTTTTCCCACCTGAGTGATAACCCATTAATAAGACACATCCCACATTCGCCAAATTTAAAACGCCTAAGGATTGGTAAACAGGCAATTAATTATGAAGAAAGTGTTTTGCCTCTGTTGCACAGCTATAATGAAATGTACCATATAGATTCCCATCTTAATTTTTGTTTAAAATTTAGAAACACCTATAAGTAACACTAACTCTCTCTAAATCTATGAAACAAAAAGAAACGCAATCACATGTTGTATTCATTGCATTGTTGCCAACGTTAAATAATGTTAAATTATAATATTCAGTAAAAATCATTATATTTTTTGTTCTTAGGATTGGAGTTATTAACGTAAAACAAACAAAATGAAAATAAAATATTAAAATTAAATAACATTTAACTTAATAAATTAAACATATTTACTACATGACAGTAAATATAAAATTAACACAAGATTTTATAATTTTCATAATAGCCAATTAAAAAACTATGAAATTATTGAAAACTATTGCGGACTAAGTTCTAACTTGACAGACCGCGTAACGAGTTATTAAAAATAAATCGCCCGTTTCTTTATAGCTCCCATTGACACGATGACACTGTTACCAAATTGAAATTAATAATTCTTTTGTTAACGAAAAATTACGCATAATATATAACATGTCTAATATATTAACCAAATGACGTTAATGACCGTTTATAATCCAATTACAGATACTTATTATCAAAGCAAACGATTAAATAGCAGTACTAGTTTTATAAGAACTATATAATTACTTCAAAATTCAACAATTACTTGTTTATGCCAATAGACGAATTAAATTAATGAATAAGTTAAACATATAATTGTAGCAGTATGTAAGAAATAATCTATTGAAGTTTTGATCTAAATGACAACAACGCAAATATCCTTTTATAAACCCATTCTAAATACATGTGCTACTTTAAAAAGAGATAAGATACATTCGCAGAGTTCTAAAGAATTAAATTTGGCGAATGTGGGATGTGTCCCCTTAATGGGTTATAATTCAGATGTCAATGCCTCTATATACTAAGTTAGTAAATTTCATTTGGTTCACCAATTTTTTCAAACAGTTTGGGATAAAAATTGTTGAATTAGCTTTATTTTGCAATCTAATAATTACACATAGTTATACAAATATAATACACAAATTGGTTTAAAAGTATATGAAATTATTTAATTTTGGCATAAACTGACAAAATATAAAGATATGTAAATCTAAATATGTGCACAAGATATAAAATAACATAAAGTGTGTAACCTATTTATCATAACATAATCTTTTGTAAAAAAGCGGTGTATAAGTTTGTTTCGTGTGTCCAAATCACATTCATTGCCAATTTATGACCTTGTGATCACTATTTGCTAGATTTAGGTGTGGGAGTGGGGAAAGATGGAACCAGTATTGGTTGAGGAAGGAGAAATGAAGATGTAGGATATGTGGAAAAGAAGAGGAAAGATGGGAGCAGTGGTTAAAGAAATGTGAAGGTTTGGAATGGAAGGAAGAAAAGAGTGTGGCTGAAAATTGGAAGAGTTGTATGGGATTGCACGGTAGAGAATTAGGGATAATGAAAATGGTAGCAATGATAAATGATGATAAAATGGTGAAAATGAAATAAATACTGTCACATATAAATTAAATAATCTACTTATTACATTTTGAACTAGCTTTATCACTTCTTAGAAATATCACTTCAACTTCTGAGAAGTTTTAATTCAGCCATGACTTCTCGAACTATTTAAGACTTTTCGTGACTTTTCGAACTATTCCTATTTGTACCACCACTCTTAGAACTGGCGGTATCACTTAAAGTGGAATAAGATTCTATAGAACTTTCTCTACTTCTATGTTTCAAGTAACTACTGGGAATTTGCTGTCTGTTGATATCAGAATTCTTTCTTGAACGTAGTGATCCGGATCTAGAATGAATCCCGCCTTTCCTTCCAACTGGATTACGTTGTTTCTTCATACTTTTAGCTATCACACGTTTTTGATGGTCCAGCTGCGGGAACAGATCTAAAGGATAGAAATAAAAGTATATATGCACGAAAGTTCTACAATATTTCATGCAAATGTATAGGATAATAAATTATTTAGCACAGTGGCAAATTAATTGAGACGAAATGTACTCGTATGATAATTTGTTCTTTTAACTGCTATGATTCTACTCTGCTTGCGATGTCTATTTTACTTCCTGTCTATGTTTGTTTAAGTTATGCATAGAGAAGTGTCTATAATCAAGTCAAATTAGGAGGGTCTAGCTTCAACTGTTCCCTAGATATAACCTATAAGAAGGGTGGCAAACATGCCATACAGATTTTTTTTTTTGATACACGGTCGAAATAAGTGCTCTTGTGTAACCTGGCACTAGTACCGTAGCCCACCCCTTTCTTCAAATATTCAATTAGATTTCTTCAAGATCACCCCTTTCTTCAAGATAATACAATAAAAGTATTCCATAATGCCCTTCCTCCATTAAATTCTTAAGGCATTTAGATCTTTAAAAGCTTTGTGTGCTACACAAAGGTTTTAAATCTCATATATTTAGTGTATCTAGCGGTGCGTCTCAGGGAAGTAATCTCGCACCACTTCTAATATAATTCTAACATCATTTCTATTCTCCCTACTTATAAATGATCTTCCGGAGGTTCTAGAGTCCTCCAAGTTACTATATTCTTAGTTCCTATATACCCGAAAATATTCAAGGCACTAAAAATGATTGTAATGTGCTCTAGCAAGATCTTCACAAACTAGAAATATGATGCTCTAAGAATAGACTCCAAATAAAAATCAACAAATGCAAATGTCGTAAAAAACTAAAAGTTTGGCTGAATACTCAATAAACAACTGTTACCTTGAGAACATAATATCAAAACATAAAAATCTAAGAGTGTATTTTGATACAATTCATTTCTTCACTAACCATTATAATCAATTTTTCTACATCTAATAAAATGCTTTGTTTTCTAATTAGAACTTGCTCAAGATTGCACAACACATTCTGCATCAACTTACTTAGAATGCTTTCGTCCGCTCTAATCTTCAGTAGTGCTCAATAATATGGAATCCGTTTTATTAAATTCACAGTAACCGTTTAGAAGCTATTCAAAAGATGCTTCTAAAGCTAGAAGCTATTCAAAAGAAGCTTCTAAAGTACCCTGCTGTTAAAAATGATAAAATATATCCCTCACACGACATGAACACCTCAGCATTAGCGAAAAGATTCAATTTTCAAATGTTAAAAACTCGGCGACTACACTCTGCTATATGTATGGGTTATAAATTTATTAACCATTTAATCGACTGTACAGAAATCCTGGAAATGTTACAATTTCACGTCCCACAACGCAACACAAGATCCACAAGATTACTTAAAACGAATGTTGAACGGACAAGCTTACAATTAGTCACCAATATATTTTCAAGGTGAGTCATGTAATTATATTAATAATGCTATTGATGTATTTTTACCACGTAGTAAATCACGAAGTAAAATAACTTCCAAATGATATATCATCATGACTTACCACAAAGTAACGCTTGACTCAATCAATCCAATTAAAGATATGTAATTAATCTTTAGTTACATACCTTCAGCTACACAAATTGATAATATTTAATGTACTTATCTTAATCAGCTTTCACGCTCTTTTTTTTATTTTACTTTATTTTTCTTTCATGCTTTTAATTTACCTAATTATCTCTTATTTCATGGCATGTGGCATGTATATTTTGACTGTGTTCGTCTTTTTTTATTTATTTATTTGTTTATTTGAAAATACACGGGTAAAATCCCTTTACAACTCGGTAATATACATTTATAATATAGAAATTATACAAAAAGTGGTACCAATAAAAGTATGAGTACATATTCAAATCGTACACAAAACTGAAGAAGTACATTTTAGTTCAAATATGAAACACAATGATAAACAGTGATATGAGACACATAGA
Source organism: Adranes taylori (assembly GCA_009867245.2). NCBI lineage: Eukaryota > Metazoa > Arthropoda > Insecta > Coleoptera > Staphylinidae > Adranes > Adranes taylori. The sequence goes on from WYDF02060140.1 coordinate 11,786, forward strand.
CAGTAT
>WYDF02060151.1:0-11790 GCA_009867245.2 Adranes taylori
AGTGGAGTTTAGTGGGTAAAAATCCCACACTATTGGATGCATCGGACATCCTTTGTCTTTTGAAGATTCTCCACTTCCTAGGCAAAAAAAAATCTTTTCAATCATGTCGTTGTTCAGTCAAATCAGAATACTACTCCTCACAAAGCTAGACGTTTATATATAAGTATAAAAAGAGCGTTCCAGACAGACGGACAGATAGACGGACAAAGCTAGACGTTTATATATAAATATACTCATTGTACAAAACAACCCATTTAAATTAGTGATCATTTTAGTACATTAATTGATTATTCATTGTTTGTTTAATTTTAATACGATATTGAGTACTTACAATTGCAAATATTTACCACTTAGCAAAATTTACAATTATATTTCATGTTAATAAAACTGATGTACGACTACAATTCATGAAGTTGCATTTAATCAATTAATAAGGAATTTAATAAGTTTTGATTGGTTAGTTATTCTAAACTCATTTGGGGTGATCTACTTCAACATATAATAAATAGCATAATCAGTTATCAAGAAATCTTAAATTATTTTGCAGTTAATAAAATAAAATTTCAAATAGACGAATACTCTATAAATTGTATTGGCATTAGATGCCAACACATTTTTATTCTTATTTCTTTATTTGTGAATTTTATTGTTAGTATTGTTATTATTTATTTGTGAATTTTATTGTGTGTGCGCTCCCTCCGCTTTTTTATCCGAGATTTAGGTACGAGACTCCGGCGTCCATTATAAACACGGGTGGAGGCCTCATTCTACATAACTGTGTGAGCAGATTGCCTGGACGTCCTCTGGAATCCCGACCTAGCCGCGGAATACCATCTTAACAAAACTCAATTACATAAATTGTACAATATAAAATGCTATTGCTTAATGTAAATTTCTTTCAGAAAAGTAAATAATAGGAAAAACTTCTACTTCCAGTTTTTTTTAAATAATTTATGATGCTTATTTTCTCTTTTACATGCTGCAAGAAGATGGATATCCTAATAAACATCATTCCAATTTGGTGATCTCGGTTTCTTGTGCAAGAAAATTATGGTATTAAAACTTTTATAGAAACATTCTTACCATAAATCTTACTTTATCTTTGTCCACAACAGATTAAAAAACTGTAGCACAAACCAGTGACGGCTCGACAGGGGAGGCTCAGCCTCCTCTCCGTAGTTCCAATTCAACCAGTTAAATGATTAATAGCAAGTAGTAAGGTTATGAATAATCATGACAAATTTAGTAGACCAGTTAGTGCAATTATACTAATAGTATACAAATATTTTCCGCCATGTAATTTCAAAATATAACTTTATATCAGCAAGGAAGTAAATACATAAATTTTGGATTGCCTCTATGTGTAGCCTCCATGTGTACTCTATTTTAAAACATTGTACGCAACCTTGAAGTATGGTATGTTTTCATCGCAAATAATAAAATATATGTCAAACTAAACGTACGTTAGCAGCTAGCCTCCGATTCTAATGGTCTCGAGTATCTGTTAAATCCAGCGATCGATCCACAGCAGTTAGATGAAGAAAAAGAGTCCTACTCTTTTAAATATTGTACTTTTTAAATATGTGAAATATTCCTTTTTAATCATAAAAGCATTTAGCCTCCCCTAAAAATACTTCACGAGTCGCCACTGGCACAAACAATTCGATAACACAGTATTAAACCAAAGAGGTTAAACACACGGGAGATACCTTAGAATGCTAAGAATTTAATAGCCAACTAGCGTTAGTAGGTTACGAACTTCCTCCATTAATTGGATTAAAGTTTTAGAAAAATATTATTAAAGTTTATGATAAAAATCAAAAAGCAGGTTTAATATAAAATATTCGTCAAGATGTAAATAGTTCATTGTGAAATAATATTAAAAATGAAAGCCATTGCCCATTATACATGAGTAATTTATGCAAATTGTGTGCAAAATACAAACATACGTAATAGAATAAATTATTACAGAAAACTTTGAAACTATTACAGACGATAATAGTTAAAGAGTTTATAATAATAAACTATAAAAGATACGCGATCAGACAAAAGTAGTCTTAATTGTTTTACATCACCCTGTGATTATTGATTTTATCTCAGCGCCGCCCATATTTTAAACGGCATTTATTTCATTACATAATATTATGTATTTTATTCAATAAACATATTATATATCACGATAGAATATTTAGAACTAAAATGCGTTATTATAGATTTGAATATTTTTTGCCAACAATTTTATTTCATATACATACATAATCAATTTATGGAAGTATGGATTAGTTATTAGCAATGTTTATGTAAGAAAAAATATAAATTGTTATAAATGACTGTGTAAAAAATGCATCACAAACTTTGATAAATATTAATCAGATCGTATTTGTGAGATATTTTACTTTTACTAGCAAGTTGTTTATATAAACTTCAATATTATTAGATTCGTACAAAAGAATGATTAATCATTATATGTTTCATTATGAAATTCCACATGAACCAAATAGGTTCATGTGGAATTTGTAATTTTCAATTATCCATGTTTTAACAAAATAATAATTAATTTGCGTCCAATTTCATTCTCTTCGTTCCTCCTTCTCTCCTCGTTCCTCATTCTCTCCATGGCCAATTTCTTCTAGTGGAGGCCAGAAACAGTTTGATCATCAAAAAGAAATTCATCAAATTAATTTATTCATACGAAGGAAGAACAGACAATATAACAAAGTCAAAGATATCTAGCAAACGTAAAAAAAGGGAAATCTCAATGAGACATTTATAGACGTAATTGTTTTCGTTTACAGCTTCTAAACATGGCAATACAAGACCTATCTTCTCTGATACAATTTTATAATCAAAAGTTTAAATACCTATATCTCTGTTGTTCCAGTAGTTGTTATAAATAAGTTAACCTGAAAGCTGCATAAAGCACAATTCCTTTTGATATTTAGGATTAACCAAGGCAGTGGGGATTTGCTAAAATATGAAGTACCGGAACGAAAGATTTTATTGACAATTGTCCGTTCCGGAACGGAAGATTGGGCACAGAGCCTTTTAAAAAAGTACCGGAACATCGTTCCAGTCCCAAGGTTGTAACAATATATAATGGCTTACTAGATAAATTCAAATTGTCTCTAAGGTCATCAAATTGAAAAACCCCTGTATTCAAATTTCTCAAAACTCTTTGCGAAATTTAAAGAGGAGTAAATTGTTTTCTTGTGAATTCTATTTCAATGTCAATAACTTGGTTACAAATCTACTACAGCACACATTTTAATCTTTTCCTTGTAGGAACTTACTTAAAATATTTAAATAACTTGTGGTGACAGTTAAGAAGGTAAAATCTTTAACTAAATATCATGACAAATCTTTATCAACTACCGCAAAAATACTTACTTCTTTTCAAAGTGTAATAAATCTCTTCAAGCATATTCCAGCATTTTCAAAAGAAGATCACACTACTTAGCGTTCAATTCATCCTAAAATGTCTGAAACTTTATATGTATGAGAATGACTCCGACAAGAAATTCAATTCGTAACATTGAATATTTTGCCTATTAGCTCCTGGAGAAAAATGCAGTGCAACTACGTATTCGTCCAATCGTAACAGTTGCAAGACCGATATTGCGGCTTGCGAGCACCGTCAGTTTTAATAGCGGTACTTTTGTTAAAACCGTGACATTGTAGATTTTGTGATTCCAAATTATTTTTATAAATTTAACGTACTTAGCTCGAGTACATTTATTTCTGAGAGGAAGACAAACAATATTAATTCATTAAATAATTCTACAGAAATTATATCTCTATCTTCACACACTTAATTCTGAGAGGAAGACATCTTTAAAAGATATTAATTCATCAAATAATTCTACAGAAAATACATCTCCATCTTCTTCCATCTCTAAGATAAAACTACTAGTCGTGTCGCAGTTTAAATTCTTCATTCTTTAAATTATGTAAATTTTCTAAATTGTGTAAAAAATTAAAATAACTGTTAATTGTTCAGATCTTTCTTCTAAAGAATTTACAGTTGTGTCTACTAACACTAGATTAAAAAAAATTATCTTGAATAAATATTTTGTGGCGTTTCAACTTCATTTTCATAATAGAAACTAGTTTTTGTTTTCTTTATCGTATATTATTTAAATGTTCAAATTTAGTAGGTATTTCAAGTACGTTAGCCAATTCCTTTGAAGTTTGTATAAAATTTTCAAACCTTGCGATAATTTTTCATATAAATAATTAAATTGTTCAAAGCTTTCACCGCAGTTCCAATATCCATTTCCATATTTCGAAGCATTTGACTAAAATTTATTCTGGTAAGTATATCCGAACCACAGTATTAATGAGCACACAAAATGAAAATTGGTTATGTTGTTGTACAAAACTCTAGCTTGATATACGATCAGATTAACCATTCTTTTGTTTTCTTGAAGTTCAAATAATGCATCATAGATTTCACCTATTTGGAACCGCAATGGCTTTAATCCTTCAACACGAAACTCCCACCGAATATCTAGAACACATTTTTTTACAATATCCTATGTTTTAGTTGATGCCGCACAAAAATTATATATTTCTTGCATAATTCCAAAAAACAAAATAGTTTGAAGATTGTTTTTTGGAACATCATAAACTACATAATTTAAGAGTGAGCCGAACAAGATCTCGAATCTCGAATTAATGTTTAGAATATGTCGCTGTAAACCATTTTATTACTTTTCGTATTTACGCGATTGTTGTAACCTTGGGCGCGAAAGTTCTTTATATCTAAATAATTTTTTGTGGGATTGCCATACCCTCATGAGACGTCTCTCCGGATGGTGAATAGGGTGAATAGAGTAAAGCTACATTTCCTCCAGTACGGAGCTGAGGCGCTTTAAGAATGACTTCAATTTCGACGTAATTTCGAATGTAGAAGGCGCGGCTAGAACAGCTTCACTGGCTTCTACACTGCAGTGCAGAAAAGAAATGAAGTCCTATATTAATTTTTCCAAATAATCCAAATGGCTACCATAAACGAACATTTCGCCCTCAGTCCTCAGTCCCTTAATTGAGAAGAGGGTGCGAAGAAAATCCATTAGGAGACAGCTTGATGGTTTTGAAATTAGTACTAACATTGTGCAACTAACTATATGTCCCGACCAACGATAAGACAGACGATGTGATAAAAGATTTTTACACCAAATTAGAAAAGGTTATAAAAACTACAAAGAAGGATGAAATAACAATCGTCATGGGAGATTTCAATACTAAGGTTGGAGCTGGATGCTTGGACACATAAATGTCAGGGAAGATCGTCTTGTCCATTTCTGCATTGAACAACTAACATCTTCTTTAAGTTCATATCCGCCGGCTGTATACATGGACATCTCCAATAGACTGCATGGATCATAGAGTTAGAAAACAAATCGATCACGTTCTAATAAACTCAGACCTCAGAAAGACAGTCAAATCAGCCAAAACCTACCCCGATGCTGCCCAACTGAGGTACATCTGAAAATTCGTCTATTTGGCCAAGCTAGACGAGCCAAAAGACCAGAGAGAACATAGACATTCAGAAAATCAAAGATCTACTGATGAAAGCAACGGTGAGTCAAAAACTGGATAATGGCAGGTACGAGTAAATTACGACGTCAGACGTCGAGCAGTAGTGGACATTAGTGAAAACACAAAGTAAAGATATTGGCTTAAAAGTTGACAGACAGAAACGACTTTGTATGACTGACATCTTACGATATACTGACAGAAAGGAGAGAACATGAAACAAAGGACAAACATAAATATGACGATCTAAATAAACCAATAGTCAGAAAGTGCAGAGAGGCAAAGGAACAATCGCGGACGGAGAAATGTGACAAATCGAAGAACTGCAGAAAAAGTACGACCTCTTTAATGTACATAAGAAGATACAAATAACAGAAAAACACCGTAAGAAACACAAGGGAATTCCTATAAATAATAACAACCAGATTTTCATGGAACAGAAACTCACGTGTAGGAAAAAGGTATGTCGAGAGTCTCTACAATGGCGCACGGCTAGACGAGCCGCCGCAAGCGAACAAGGATGACGCGGAGTATGACATTCCATTAAACTGCAAAAGGACCGGAAGGTATTAAATCCGGACAATAACTTTCAGCTCTCGAAGATGGTAGAGAATTGAACCTCTTGACAGCATAATTTAATGACATCTACAAAACTGGAAAAATACCATGGCTAAAGTCAACTTTCATCACTCTACAAAGTCTAAAGCATCCCGATGTGATGACTATCGCATGATAAGCTTGATGTCCATACAAAACAAGTAGATAACACCCATTTCGGCTTGGACACCCGCAAAGCACTATTCTAGCTCAACTTGCTCATTCGCATTCGATGGTGTGTTGCACCCGAAGATAGGGGGAAATTCTAAGACCAACGGGCGTGAACGCAGAAGATCTGCTATCATAGCAGAGCTCTACTGGCATGAAACAGTTCAACTTGGAGTAAAGGACAGACTTTCGGAGGAGGTTGTTATAAGTTCGACAGGGATGCGCATTTTCTCAACTCCTCTTTAACCTATACTCCGAAATCACTTTCATGGAAGTATAGGCAAATACGAATGTTGGAGTAAAGATCAATGACTGCCTAATTAATAACATAAGATACGCTGACGACACTGTTATTATTAACAGTACTTTCTCTAATCTTCAACAATTAATAGACATCTTCGTGGCAAAAGCGAGCGTTACAGCCCATTGTGTACGTGGCTAAGACAAAATTCATAATTTATTCAAAAACACCTAAACAAGTGGTTCTTGGAATAAAAACCAACATTATTGAACATGTTACATCTTTCAGACACCTAGAAGCACTTGTAAATCAACAATGTGACTCTGGAAAAGAAATAATAGCGAAAATCGAACAGGCCAGAAAGAAGAACATTCGTTATCATGAGAAATTTTTGCACCAAACGCATCTCAACCTGCAACTCCGTGTCCGAATGCTACGTTGATATATATTTCCTATCCTTCTCTATGGTTATGAGAGCAGGACACTCGGTCCTTTGCTGGAAGCGCGTATCGAAGCTTTCGAAATGTACAGATGAGTACTACGCATCTCGTGGATCGAAAGAAAAACTAACGTCGAGATCATCCAAATGATGCAAAAAAAAGAAGAAACTTACGAACGCCGTTAAGGAGAAAAATCTGCAATACGTCGGACATATAATGCATAGGCTCAAGTACGAAATACCTCGCCTGATTATCGAGACGGCGTTTTAATACGAATAAGAAGAAGAAGAAGAATCAATTGAAGCTAGTATTATTAATACAGCCAATGCAATTTTAATATAAATAAATGTCAAAGAAAGTACCTATGACTTCTATTTTCGATGACTAAAGTAAGTACGATATATCAACTCAGTCAATATAATCCTAATTTAAGTGAAGTCCTATTAAAACAATTTCATAGGATCCTAAAGATCGCTCACTCGTAAAAGCTGCCAACAAGTTGTGCTAACTAATCATAATAAAATTCTATCGTGACATTATTTCTTTTTTCGTCTCATATTCTTCCTCTTCCGTGCACCACTTATTCTGGTTTATTACGTCTGAGCGACGACCAACAAGTCGCGGCCACACGTAAATAGATTTATTTCTCTTTACGATCAGCTCGTGCAAACTTTCGACCCCTCCCCCCATTTCCTATTCTTACGGCGTCTTTTTTCCTCGTCGGAAATGGTGAAGAGGGTTGTGCCTGTGTAAACGATGAAAATTGATGAGAGACAGATGACGCGACGCAACGCAACGGTTTTGGCCTTAATAAAAATTTTCTTTATAACGCCTTTGAATGAGTCACGTAATTGAATAGTTTTATTAGATGCTTTACGATAGAAGTTGATAGAATATATGATCTATGCAGGGACGTCCTTTATTTAAATCAAACTTCATTTCAATATTTATATTGTGTAAGCAGCGAGATATAGTTTCTATGAACCAAATCAGGAAACAGGCAAATAAGACCTCCCCACCGTCCCATTTATTTTCTCATTATGTAACCATTGGATGGCCACTCGTAAATAAGTACTTTGTTATCGTTTATGCAAACCAAAATTTCATTATTCCAAGACTATTAAACAAGCCTAACCTAAATTAAATGTAATTAAACTTTCGGTAACTAAATAAATAAATTCATATATTTCGAACTGGCAGTCTTCTGGCACATATCACACAGATTGACGTATTTCAAACTGAATATTCAGGTATTAAATTTTTGGTATGTAAAACGATCTTTAATTATATAAAACAAATGTTCAAGAAACTAAAGAAGAGTTGAAGCATGCATAAAATTTAATACTAAACCGATTTTAATAAAATGAAAATATATTTAGAGATAAAAGGTAATAAACAATTTTCTAAATAAATTTAATAAGTTTTTCTAGGCATTTTGATATTTTATACTGTTGTCATTATTATTCATTGCCTATAATCGCTTCATGTATTTTGTGTTTAGGATATACAAAATCTATTAAAATCATAAGTCTGTTACTTGCTTAGTTATACGATATTGTCAAAGACATTTCCCTCAATTATTATTACTCATTATCAGTTCACAAGGACTATGACCCAGTCAAGGCACCTTCATCTTAATTGCAACATGCTGATCCAATTGAGGCCCGTTAAAACCTTCGATAATACCTTACAGAAAACGTTTTCTTTCTGTTTTAACACATTATAAGGGGATTGGGTATTTTTACCCGGTTGTCTCGACTGCTGCTAATGCGCGGATCGGGTAAAAGTTTTTGCGGGGCAAGGTCAGGAACGCCTTATAGGTTGAGGCGGGCATATTTAGTACAATGTTTTAGCTATATAAATATATACAAGTCAAATGTTTGTTTTCAACTTCTTCAAGACCGTTCAAGAAATCAACACCAAAATTGGCAAAAGAAGTCTTTGCATCGCAGAATTTACGATGATGGTAATTTCCCCTATACAACTACCCCCAAATTGCCTTTTAACCCTTTTAAACACACCCTTTACAGTTTACAACCAAGCCTTAACTTTTTGGAATATAATTGTCAAATTATATTGGCATCATCAAAAATCGCGACGGTGATGGTCTCCCCCATAATACGCGCAAAAAGCACCCTTAACCCTTAGCACCCTTAACTTTAAAATATTTTTTTAAAATTTTTAGACAAGTTTATTATACAATTTTGGAAATATAAGATATGCATTACAAAACAATAATATAAAAATCTTTAATAAAAAATAAGTTTATATATCGATATTTATCTTTTGTGTGATATTGTTGGAAACAATTTCCTATATGTAAAGGTATTTCACAAAATCCGCACATAAAGCAAGTTAAACTCTTTTTCTTGTTAACCGCACAAACTCTGCATTGTCTTTGAGGGTTTTTTACCACCAGTGTGTATTTTCTTAATTATATGTTTTTTGGGTTGTTGCAGTCTATATGGTGGGTCTCCTTTAGGTGTACGTTTATTTATAGGTGTAGGTGTACATCGTCCTGTTTCATCAAAGTTGATGATTCCACAAGCTCTTCAGAAATCCAGTATAGTGCCACATCCAATAAAAATTGGTTATAGGATTTTTTATTTCTATTTAATGCTTTGTACACTCGAAAAGCATTAAAAATTGTACAATTATTGCAAATACATTGCAACTCGATTTGTCCATTTTTTTTATTTTCATAAAATTGAATAATATGACAAATATTGGTCAACTCCTATCATATATTTATTGTAATCGATTATACAAATTGTCTTGTATGCCAATTCATATGATGACTTTCTATAACTTGGGAGGAATGAATAGTAGAGATCATCCTCACTTCTCGTTTTGAACTCAAACTTGAACAAGTACATCTCTTTTGCGCTTAAAAATGCTTTCTGCTCTTCTTAGCTTAACTTGTAAAGCAAGGGGGCATACTCCGGTTTTTTCTTATGGTTCCACAAATTCTATAATTTTTTGGGCTAAGAGAATTTCACTAGGTTCAACACTATTGTAATAATTGTCCATATATAAATGATGCCGCAAATTCACAAAAGGTTGTAAAATATTTCTCATTGTATCAATGAGTGGCCTCCTTTCTCCACAGTAAATAAACATGTTACATATGTAATCTGTCTTTGCTTCACAAACCGCTCTCAGAAGAATCCCATATTTTGATTATTTTGGATGCATTGTACACTTTGAATGACAATCTGCCACACCGACTTATAGCGTCATCCAAAGATATTACTCTTTGTGGTTTGTATATTTGCACAAATTTGGATATAAGCATATCAAACAGAGGTTTCACTTTTGATAATTTATTATTGTTATTTGCTATCTCTTCATTATTAGCAATGTGCCACGTGTGCCAAATTTGTCGAAATTTATCACGACTTCAAATTTTTCTAAATATTGTCGCCTCTATTATGGGATTTGTGGACCAATACTCGTCTCTTCGCTCTTTTTTAGTTTGAGCCACTAGCAAAGTAAGTCCCAACAATTTTTTCATATCCGAAGAAGTAATTCTTTTCAACTTCTGACTTTTTTTGAAATTTTTAAAACGATCAATGTTTTGATCATGATACCTACCAATATATTTAAAATGTCTTTAATGCTTGTGGAGTCATCTGAAAAAACTTGAACGTCTGGATTTCAAAGAAATGGCTCAATGTATCCAAATCGGACCATTCTTCCAAATTTTCTTCGTCGCTGCTCTCTTCAGTATCACTAGCAGGCAAAGACAATAGTGGTCTACGTAGTCTTACGGGAAAATCTTCACCAGTTTCGGTAAAATTTACGTTATGTCTCTCGGAGGTTTCCGATAAATTATACGCGAATATTTCATCGTCACTCTCATTTTATTGCTCCGAATTGCACAATTTTTTATTTCACCGTGCGGTTTGAAGCTTCAGATTAAACTGAACACTTGCTACCTTATTATTTCTAAATAAATTCCTTATTATATAAATGTATATATAAAAGACATAACTCATAGCAAAGTAAAAAGTTCGTGAATAATCAAAAGTAAATACGAATCAGTAAATGAAAGAAATCCAAATACACTGACTGAAAATCAAACAAAGATTCATGATAGTCACACTATACTATAAACAAAGAATATAAACAGTAACTGAGTAATGCACATATCAATCTCAGATTTACTAGTAGAATAAAATTAAACACTTATATATTATTAAAGATTAAAATCTATATATAGTTTGGTTTTAATTTATAATTCATGTGCTAAAACTTTTTGTTTATCAAAAAATATTTTTACCCGACCCGCGCATTAAAGCCAGTTAAGAAAAACGGTAAAAATACCTGTTAAGCGCTTGGCGTTATCTACGAGGATGTATTGAAAAAATCTTAGCCTACTATAGAAGCAAACAAAATTTGAAAGTCAAAATATTTTATTATTCAACTAAATGCGCATGACGAAATAATTATTCAGCGCAATGATCTTAAATAAAATTACAGATTGAAAGCAGAGGCAGTTCATCTTTTCTGTTGTTTAAAAAGCCCTTTGTTTCAAATTATAGGGAAGGGATGATCATTTCAACAGAAAAATAGTAATAATTTTTATATATAAAGAAATTCATTGAACAGTAACCAAATTTAAAAATTAAAACCTTTTAAGTTATATTAGACAAATGATAAGTCACTTGTTTTGGCTACTAGCTCTGGACACATTAAAATACTTCATAATTAACAAGAATTTAAAAAACTTAATTATGAGACCGCTTCATGACAACAAAGGGGTCTAAACTGTTTGGTTTTTTTTTTTTGGTTTCTTTGGATTTA